>JAAKBH010000790.1:0-108942 GCA_019776075.1 Amaranthus palmeri
TATCATGAGTCCGCAAAAGAATTGTGGGGATGCTCTTGAAAACAAATACATGGCGGAGGATGCTAGCTCCAAAAAGTTTCTTGTAAGTAATTTCAATTCATATAAAATGGTAGAAGATCGCCCTATAATAGATCAATTTCATGAACTACAAAGGATGCATGCTAACTTAAAATTGCATAAAATTGAAATTGATGAAGTGTTTTTGGTATCTAGCATATAGAAATTGCCTCCTTCATGGAGGGATGTTAGACATGCTTTAAGCATAAAAGAGAGGAGATTACTCTCCGATCTTGGGCAACATAAATTGTTGAGTCTAGCATTCGGTTAAAAAACCGGAAGGATGATAATCCTAATGTACCTACTATTAATATGGTTGGGGAAGGGAAACCACAATCCCGTCCCGGAGATAAAGGAAGAGGAATGACTCTTCAAAGGGGAAAGCTACTAATCCCAATGCCGAAAAGGTATGTTGGGAATGTGGTAAGCCCGGGCACCGAAGGAAAAATTGCTTCGTCTTGAAGGAACAAGCAAAAGAAATCCAAGGGGAATGGTCAAGCTTCTACAAGCAAGGGACCATCCACTCAAGGTAATCTTGCAACTTTTGTTGAAAATTCTAATATGAGTTTTTCTACCATGAATACTAATATTAGTGGTTTGCAGGATGATACTTTGGCTTGGTGGATCGATTCGGGGGCATCGAGACATGTTTGTAATTCTACACAATGGTTCAAAACCTTTAACAAGGTTGTTGATGGGGAGCATCTCTACATGGGAAACAATGCACCTATCAAGGTCCAAGGCAAAGGACAAGTTGAATTGTTGTTTACTTCGGGGAATCTTTTAGTTTTAAGAGATGTGTATTACACACCCGAAATAGGTAGAAATTTAGTCTCGGGTCCTATTTTGAATCGATTAGGCTACAAACTAGTGTTTGAAGCCGATAGGTGCATTATCTCAAAAAATAATTTGTTTATTGGTAGGGCTTATCTTTGTAATAGTTTATTTAAGTTGTCTTTAGATTTAAATAAAAATTCTATATGTAATGTTTTGGATGATAATAAACATGATGATTTGCATTATTTGTGGCATGTTAGACTAGGACACGTAAATTTTGATAAAGTTTCGTTTATGTCTAAACATGATTTAATTCCAATGTGCAATAAAATGTCTAAAAATTGCAAAACGTGCATGTTAACTAAGATCACTAGAACACCGTTTAAAGTGTTGAAAGAAAAACCGAAATTTTGGAGTTAATCCATAGTGATCTTTGTGATTTTCATAGTACACCGTCTTTGGGAAACAAAAAGTATGTTATAACTTTTATAGATGATTTCTCAAAGTTTTGTTATGTTTATCTTTTGCATTCAAAAGATGAGGCTCTTGAACATTTTAAGATTTACAAACAAGAAGTAGAAATACAAATTGGTAGTAAACTTAAAAGGTTAAGAACCGATAAAGGAGGTGAATATTATGATCCGCTTTATTTCAACTCTATGGGTATTATTCATGAAACAACCGCCGGTTATGCACCACAATCTAATGGTGTGGCGGAGAGGAAAAACCGTACTCTACAAGAGATGGTTGATTCCATGTTATCCTACTCGGGTTTGAGTGATGGATTTTGGGGTGAAGCAATGTTGACGGCTTGTCACATTCTTAACCGAGTTCCAATGAGAACGAATAAGGAAACTCCTTATGAACTTTGGTACAAAAAGAAACCAAACTTAAGTTATCTTAAGGTTTGGGGTTGTAGGGCCATTGTAAGAGTGCCCGACAACAAGAAAAAGAAGCTCGGTGAACGTGGGCTTGAGTGCATCTTTATAGGCTATGCTATTCATAGCAAAACCTATAGGTTCTATGTTATAGAACAAAATGACTATATATCGATTCATTCGATTATAGAGTCGAGAGATGCCATTTTTGATGAAAATAGATTTTCATCATTGAGTAGACAAAGAAATCTACAAAGTTGTACCAATGAAAGTGTTGATGATAGTCAACAAAGTTCACTTCTAGATATTGATGAAAGTCAACAAATAGATGAACTTGATTTAGTTGATCCTATTCCTAAACGGAGTAAGAGACAACGGAAAGCGAAGAGCTTTGGACCGGATTTCCAAGTATACTTGGTTGAAGGTGATAGAAGTGAAGTATCTTCTAGTGTTCCATATTTATATAACGTGGAAGGTGACCCGTTGACTTATAGCGATGCTATGGCATCACATGATAGTGCTTTTTGGAAAGAGGCTATCGATGATGAGATGCAATCCATCATGGGAAATAACACTTGGGTGTTAGTGGATCTTCCTCCAACTTGTAAACCAATCGGTTGCAAGTGGATTTTCAGAAAGAAAATGAAAATCGACGGTACTATTGATAAATTCAAAGCCCGTTTAGTGGCTCAAGGCTTTAGACAAAAGCACGGTATCGATCATTTCGATACATATGCACCGGTTGCAAGAATAACCACTATTCGGTTATTGGTAGCGTTAGCTACGGTCTATCATCTAGAAATACATCAAATGGATGTTAAAACCGCATTTCTATATGGGGAGTTAGATGAGGAAGTATATATGAAACAACCCGAAGGGTTTGTTTTGAAAGGACAAGAACAAAAGGTGTGTAAACTTGTCAAGTCTTTGTATGGACTTAAACAAGCACCTAAACAGTGGCATCAAAAATTTGATGAAACTATTTTGTCCTTTGGATTCAAGTTGAATCAAGCCGATAAGTGTGTATATAGCAAATTTGATAGTCATGGTAATGGCGTTATCATTTGCCTATACGTTGATGACATGCTTATTTTTGGAACCTGTATAACACAAGTTCAAGAGACAAAAGACTTTTTGTCTAGATCCTTTCAGATGAAGGATATGGGGGAGGCTGATGTGATCTTAGGTATTAAGATTATAAGGCAAGGGAACCGTATTAAGCTAAGTCAGGCTCACTATGTTGAGAAGATACTTAAGCGGTTTAATATGCTTGATAAAGCGCCGGTCTCTACTCCCATGGAACCGGGTATGAAGTTTGCAAAACATACCGGTCAGCCAATTTCACAATTGGAGTATTCAAAGGTCATAGGATCTTTGATGTATGCTATGACTAGTACAAGGCCTGACATAGCATTTGTGGTGGGTAAACTTAGTAGATTTACAAGTAACCCAGGTCCCCATCATTGGATGGCGATAAGGAGAGTATTAAGATACTTGTTGCGTACCAAGGATTTTGGTATTACGTATAGCGGAGAACCTCCTTTTCTAGAAGGTTATTCTGACGCTAGTTGGATCACTAATGAAGAGGACAACTCTTCTACTAGTGGATGGGTGTTTGTTTATGGGGGAGGTGCCATTTCTTGGTCTTCTAAGAAACAAACATGTATAGCCGACTCTACGATGTCAGCTGAGTTTATCGCTTTAGCTTCAGCAGTTAGTGAAGCTGAGTGGTTGAGGAATCTCATGTTTGAGATACCTTTGTTACCTAAGCCAATTTCACCGGTGGCGATTCATGCGGATTGCATGACGGCTTTAGGTAGAGCTTATAGTCAAGTGTATAATGGTAAGTCTCGTCATATTGCATTAAGGCATAGCCTTGTGCAAGGACTTATCATTAACGGGGTCATAACTTTTGACTATGTGAACATTAAGTTCAATGTGGCGGATTCGTTTACGAAAGCCATGAATAGAGACTCAATTGAGAAAGCCTCAATTGAGATCGGTTTATGTCAGTAAAATCATTTGGAAAAGCCCAATTCACGCATGAGTAACATCGTGTCTGAATTCAATGTGGTAAAGTCCTTTTGGTTTTTGTTAAAGCAACTATTGCATGACCCATCGTTGCTTTGTACCGTGATGGAATAAGGTAGTCGTCTTGAAAGTTCTCAAGATCAAGAGTTGAAGAGCTCTTGGTGTTATATCCACGTCACGGGGATATGTTTTATACGTAATGAGAACCTACCTATATAAGTTTGAAGTGTGGCCGCTTCAAGTAGTCAAGATTGGCATAATGACTATGATAAACTTATGAATAAGATACGGACACGGCCTTATAATGTGTCAAGTTAATAACTTTGTGTTATTTGTTTTGTGTGTACTACATCTTCAAGCGGTCAGAAGTGTCATTTGATTCAATTCCGAATGGAAATCAATTCTGGCTCGATCACTTGTTAAGCATGTTGTACTAGGCGTTAATTCAATCCGTAGGGATATTAGCGTTGATGCATGAAATGTACTATGAGTTTTGGTAAATGAGAAGCTTATTATACCCAAAATGGGGGAGGATTGTTGAACATTTAGTGTATAATAATAATAATCCTGAGTATTTAATCACCAAAGTACTACTAAGGTAGTGGGACAGTTTAAGTCCGTAATATATCGATTAAAGCTATAATAATAGTGGGACAATATACGTATTAAATTACGGGGTCCAAATAGGTGTTTTAAGATAACACAAGGAAAAGAGGGAAAAAACGGGCAGAAGGTTTGCGCCGAGTCGGCGCTACCTTGGGTAGCCTCGTCGCCGACTCGGCGCTAGGCTACTGGAAGTTCAATGTTTTGGCAGAGACTTGGCGCCGAGTCGGCGCCCACTTTTGTGGGCTCGTCGCCGACTCGGCGATTGCCCTCTGGAAGTGACCGTTGCTTTCTTCCCGTTTTCCTTTGTGTTTAATGCCTAGGATCCTCTCTTAATTCTCTTAATTTTCATAATTTCTGAGATAATGAGGGAGTATAATGCTAATTCATTAGCAATATTGATTATGATTGCATTGAATCATAATCAATTGGGTGATTAAGGCTAAGGCACCTCTATTAGTATAAATAGAGGTCCTTGGGTGTTTGTGTTCTGGCACCATACACTTGAAATCTCTGAATTCCTTTTACTTAAGCTTTTCTCATTTGTTCTTTGCATACAAAAGAGTAATTAACTTTTGTTAGTGCATTTCCACAACTCATTGTTTCCTAAACACTTTGTTATTACGTAATACAACCTAAGTACTAAGGTTGTGTTGTAATCGATTGTATCTCGTTGTGAATTTCCAAACAACAACCCAAGTACCTTTGTGGGGGAAATATCACAAAAGGATAGTGAGCACACGCCTTCGGTTTGTATCAAGTTTTCGGGTAACGTTCATCGTTACACAATAATCTTCACTTTACTTGTTGCATTGTAATCATCTTGTAAGTTTATTTTTTGTCATCAAACAAAGGGGTTTTATACAAATTCCCGAGTTGTAATTTGTATTGTAATTATATACATCGTAATATTTGGGAGAAAGATTCGATATAAGAAGTGATTTGGGAGAAAGATTCGATGCCTTCTCATTATCATCATAAGAATATATACAAAATTAATCTATGGTTTTTAGGAAACTAAATAATTACAATATATTCCTAACATTATATTCTAACATATAAAGATACACTAAATAAATAATATATGCAAAATATTCTTTGAGAATATTTATTATTCTAGCATCCAGTCCCTAACTATGTCTACAGAGGTTAATTGAAGCATCATCACATGTATGAATACGAGGAAAATTCAAGAACCATTTAATGAGATTTCAAGTTTAAAGAAGTTCTTTGCATGAATCCTTGTTCGGTAGAGATCATTCAAAATTCTGGAACCTGCTGATATGTTGTTTGTTAACCTGGGCGAAATGATTTGGCTTCGGCCGAAACAAAGCCGGAGCATAATTTCTGATTGTCTGCTTCGATTTAACTTCGACCAAGACCAAGCTCATTTCGGCCGAATCCTCAATGACCCCAAATTTTACATTTTTTTTAGTAGAAGGGTATTCATTTTATTTTTATAAGTTAATTAATATATTTAGGCGGTTATCTAGTTAGGGAATTAGGATGGTTTTCATTAGCTTTATAGTTTAGTCTGTGGGGGGTTATGGGATGAATTAGGAAGTTAGAAAGGATATTTTTGGTTTAAGTTTAGTGGCTGCTTATGATTATATTCATATCATTAATATTAGTTTAGTTAAGGAGAAGTGAGGCGTAGGATATTAGCAGGGTCGGATCTAAGGGTGGGCAAGAGGGGTTGTCGCCAAGGGCCCCATGTATAAAAAGCAAAATTACTAGTCGTACAAGGTCCATATAGGTTATAAATTGCAAAGGAAAAGGGCTCCGATGTGTCATTTCGTCTAGACTCCAAAATATCTAAGGCCGGCCCTAGATATTAGATTACCTTTACGGCCCGTTTGGTTAGTAGTACTAAATGGTGGTAATAGAAATGATTTATAGTGTAAATTTTTATCAAAACTTTCATGTCATTCCCATGGTAATAAAACTTTGATCACAAAAAATGTTTTTTTTTTCACAAATTTTCATTACCTCTTAATACCACCTCTCCCATTGGTAATGCATTGGAATGAATTTTATAAACAAAATGAGATGATTGAAGGTTGTCAAGCATGACCATCAAGATATCCAAAAGATTTTTTAACCAAAACTACACTAGTTTTTCATTCCCATTGCCACGATTTATAACCACTTACCAAACGGGCCGTTAGAACTTTTTTATTTCTTATTTGCATGCTTTCTTTTTAAATAATTTCTTAATTAAGCTTTGATCTTCCCTTAATTTCAACTAGAATCTCGAAATTTACGATTTTGTTCGTCATCAAGTTTACGTTTTAGTTTAGATCAAACTCTTGATCATTGGTTGTTCGATAGCAATGAATAACTAAATTACTGAACAAAGCCTTCTTGTTCTTCGACCCGTAATCGTACTACAATACTCGTGTGCTTCTGATATTAAATAAAATATCCTATAAAGAACAAAACTACAACGGATGTGAGGGTGCTAGAAAAATGGTTGAGCCAACGGCCGGCTCAATTCCATTGTCAAGTGAGTTTTGCAAATGGCTTTTAGCAAGCTTTTGTATTGACTTTTGACTTTTGATTTATTAGATAATAGAAAACAGCTTAAATTATATTTGGTAAATGACTTCTTAAGTCAGTCGAAAAGCAACTTTCAAGCCAAAAACTCTACATACTACGAGTAGTTTTTTGATTGGCTTTTGGTAAATGGTTGTCGGTGCCGAGGTAGGCTTAATGATCTTTAGAAATTAGAAAAGCAATAAAGGAATAAAAGAATTTACATACCTACATAAAACAATGAGCTAATACCATCCTTTTCTTCTGAGATCGTCATGGAGACATCCACAAAACCTTGAGGTTTACTAGAGTTCTTCTTCCTCAATTGGAAGCTCCCTACATATTCAGAGTTGTTGCAGTGCTTAGCCAACAACTCCTTCAACTTAACACTTGCATTACCCTGAAGCTTTTCTCTAAGAAACAGGGGCTCCCTGCTATATACTTCAACATTCAATGCAATGTTCTGCAACTCTGATTCCGAAACATCGATCACAGTGGTGAACTTAGTCTTCCACACAGGATTTGCGTTCCCGGAAGCATCAATGTTGGTGCAGTACTTGTTTTTTGGGTCAATCCAACCAACGGCGTACCACTGAAACTTCCAAAGGGAAGATCGTGGCAACCCTCGACCTGAAATTAGACACACCTCAACCCAAATCTTACCCATGAAGATCAGCTTGAGTGCTTCATCATGTATGTTTACTTTTCTGCAAAAGAAATAGAGAATTTTTGTAGGGAGAACATGTTCTCTAGGAATTCTTTATTGGAATTGATAAAGCATATTGTTGGAAATACTTCACATATGAGACAAGATCCCACATCGATAAAATAGTGAGTTGTTGACTTGCATATATAGTGGGTGAACTGAAATTAATCTTGTGATTGCTATATAGTTTTGGAAAACAATGACCCTGGTGAGTGTATATGCAAGTCAACGCTCTTAACCCGTGGGTTTGTGGGCCCGAGCCCACGGATTTCCCGTCTCTACACGAGTGGGCCACGGTGAGATTATGTGACGAATTGCCACGGCCTAATGGCTAATACATAGTGCAAAAGGGCCACCTTAAACCATATTAAGTCTACCTTACCTTTATGAAAAGGAAAACGAAATACATAACTAATTGAGCATCAATTCAAGGAATATCATTCTTTTTTCTGTTTTCAATAGTGCATTATGGAAGAATATGCTACAACAAATATGAATTAACAAATTTGATATACACGCAATCTTAAATGTTTGTGGGTGTTTAGAATAGCGTTTATTATATTGCATCTTATGTATAGCGAATTAATACTTATTTTATACGTTATTAATAAATTTATTTTGCCTTTTTTTATACGATAATATATATATATATATATATATATATATATATATATATATATATATATATATATATATATATATATATATATATATATATATATATTATTTTTCTGTTTTCAACCCTTAAAATTCGTGAAAAGTCAAATGAGACAAGTAAACTGATTCAGAGGGAGTAGCATTTTTTCCAGTTTCCAACTTAGACAAGACCTCATTATTTTTCTCATTATTTTTATTTTAAATTTTTTTATTGCTATCATTCTCATATTTTTTCAATAATTTAAAACAAATAAAATAATATCTTCATGATCTAATTTTTTTTATTCACATTAATATTTTATATAGGAATATAATTTGGAACAAGAAAGTTTTTTGCCCCATCCGTTAAAAAGTTTAATAATTTGTAGATATCAAATTCCTATAAGACAGAGGATACCATATAAATGCACACCTTGTGTTTTACAATATAATGTTGATTATATTTGATTTTGTTTGGTCATTTTAAGTATAATTCAAAATTTAAAATATATAAATATAATTTATTAAAAATTATGTAAATGTGTATTAAATTTTATACATCGACATGAAAAGGTATGTTTTAATTTTTTATGTCTATAAAAATTAATTAAAATTTCTTTATCCATACATAAATTTAATGCTTCATTCCTTCTCATGAAATACTTGCTCTATCACATTTGTTGATATTATCAACATTCGTCGTTTAATTTTATATTATATGTTGCGGCTAATGTGTTAGAAAAAATATAATCAAGTAGGATCTTGTTTTGATGACAGAATAATTCTGTCTCATGCACAGTTGCTAACAAATAAAGTGTGAGGTGTAATTCTCTCTTGATTTCATGAGCCCTTGAAAGGCATATATATACACAAGTGGAGTAAGGTTTATAACAGCTGGCACACTATTAAGAGAACACATCACAAGAGGAAAAAGAAATGACACCCCATGAACATAAAATAAATAATATGCATAACTATCTCCATTACTCCCCCTCAAGATGCGAGTGGAGCTTGAGAGCGAACTCCCATCATGGACAGAAGAAGAGATTGCTGTTGAACAGGAAGAACCTTTGTAAACACGTCAGCAAGTTGATTGGAAGATGACACATGGCAAGGAGCAACAATACCAGAAACAATCTTCTCTCTGATGAAGTGACAGTCAACTTCAATATGCTTGGTTCTTTCGTGGAAAACCGGGTTTGCAGCAATGGACAAAGCAGCATTATTGTCACATTTGAGAACAGCAGCAGGTAAGTTCTTGAGACCCAGTTCTTTTAGAAGTTGAGTAACCCAAATAACCTCACATGTGGTAAGAGCCATGGCCCTATATTCAGCCTCAGCTGTAGAGCGAGCAACAACTGCCTGTTTCTTAGACTTCCAGGATATGGGAGAGTTACCAAGAAGGATAAAAAAGCCACTTGTGGATTTTCTTAAAGAAGGGCACCCAGCCCAGTCACTGTCGCAGTAGGCAGTGAGATGGGCACTGGAGTGAGAGGCTAGAAGAATCCCTTGACCAGGAGATTTTGATAGATAACGTAGCACTCTAAAAGCAGCTTGAAGGTGAGTTGTGGTTGGTTGGTTCATATATTGGCTTAGGATGTGTATAGGGTATGAAATATCAGGCCTTGTAATGAAGAGGTAGATAAGTTTGCCAATCAGTCTTTGGTAGATGTCAGGTTTGGGAAGTGGATCACCAGAGTTAGGAGTTAGTTTGAGATGAGTGGACATGGGACAATTGAGAGGCTTGCATTTGTTCATATGAAATTCTTTCAATAGGTCAGTTACATACTTCTTTTGGGAGAGAAATATGCCTTGTGAAGAACGTGTAACCTCAATGCCCAGAAAATAGGATAGATTGCCTAAGTCCTTCATGTGAAATAGGCTAGACAACCAGACTTTTGTATGTTGAATCATGATGAGGTTATTCCCTGCAAGAATAAGATCATCCACATATACTAAGATAGCAAGGAACCCATGGCCATCAACCTTGGTAAATAATGAATAGTCAACCTTTGACTGACTAAAGCCCTGAGATTGCAGTGAGGAGCTGAGTTTGTTGAACCATTGTCGAGGGGCTTGTTTAAGCCCATATAGAGCTTTGTTAAGCTTGCATACCACCAGGGGAGAAGTGTGATGTAAAGAGTCAAACTCCCCCTGATTCACAGTAAGGGGTGTAACAGGGCCAAGATAGCCAGGAGGAGGCTTCATGTAAACTGTCTCATGGAGATCACCATGGAGAAAGGCGTTTTTCACGTCCATTTGGTGTGCATGCCAGCCTTCAAGGGCAACCACTGCAAGAAGGGATCTAACTGTAGTGAGTTTAGCTACAGGTGCAAAAGTCTCAGCATAATCAATACCAAATTGTTGTTTATTCCCCTACACAACCAATATAGCCTTATCTCGTTCTTTACTGCCATCTGCATTGTATTTCGTTTTGTAAATCCATTTGCAAGCTACAGCATGCTTACCTGGGGGAAGGATAGGTCCCATGTCTTGTGAAGCTCTAAAGCTTCTATGTAACACCCCTGAATTTCCGACCCTCTGAACGGAACCAAAACCGGAAGAGAACGGAGGAAATTCGGGTGTTACATTTAAAATAATTTAAAATAAAGAAAAAAAAAATATATTTAGGTTTGATTAAAGAGGTTATAGAAAAATTTTCAAACAAAATCCTACGGAAATTTCGGCAGCATCTGCCTTAAATTTTAACGCACCAAAAGAATCACAAACATTAAAACGTCATGAGAAGAGGCATTAATAGCCTTGTAACAAAATCACGGCGGAATGGTCATCGCCAAAACCTTTGTCGACATGCTAGGCATGGATCGTGGTTCCCATGTAAACACTTAGGTTTTCAAAAACATAACCAGCTAAACAGGCCATTCAAGATACTATAACGAAATATAAAGCGAAATAACCTTTGCAGCGGAACTAATTACATCAAAAGGAGGGCACTCGCCTCAACCAAAAATATACACAGTTACAATTCAAAACACGTGAAGCGTCAAAATTAGTTAGAACATGGCACGTGTCAAGATTCTCACTCAATCCCCCGTATGCAATGCAAATAAACTCCAAAAAACCTGCAAGTGCTATCTATGATACCCCTACTGCTCAACGTAAAGTCATAGACCAACGTGTCATAGCAGGGCCATCAAAGACAAGCCATCAACAAGGAAACAGACAGTACACGTCAGTAACTAACAATAAATATAATTATGCATACGTAACCAATAAACGATTTCGACAAAGCAAGGTGAGGAAGGTATCCAAACGTGTAAACCTCTACTCCATCTATTTCTCAATTCAATACACTTCTCAATTTCTTCACTGTCTTCTATTTCTTCAATTGCTCTTATATATCTTCTTATGTGACTAGAGGCCACCATATTGGGGTTTGCAAGACCCACATGGCAACACCTCAGCCAAGGACGGTGACGGCCATGCCGGCGCCCAATGGCAAAGTATGATCATACCCCCGTACAGCGACCATATATAGACGGTCAATGCCTCCGGGAACTAATCCAGCTGGGGTACCAATCCAGTGGAGTCACAGTAAATATCCAACTTAATGTCCCTTCAAATAAGGGGACTTATTCTCATTCCAATCTCGTACAATCCAACATTCTAGTCTTGCGATATCAGAACTCATTCCTACTATGTCTACGACTGATTTCCACTTGTAGCACTAACTTAATAAAATTTAATAGCAGTTCATATCTAACATAACTCATATAATATTGCTACGCAGAGAAAACACATTCAAGATACAAGAATTAGCTACTGCGTGTACTTACCTGCAACTGCAAGATAATAAGTCGCAAAAGTCACTTCGAAGGAGGTTCTTAAGCCCCTCTTATGAACCGGGCACCTATACACGTTAACAGTAAGACTAATAAGCCTAATTCACATCATTTAGGAAGCACTGAGTTCATACAAGTACACAATCAGTCAAACAAGTTTCGATTCAAGTTAATACACATTCTAAACGCACTTATGCGATAAATTCAACCCATGTTCACACATGAACCATGCCATCAATCTCAATCGAACTATAACATCATATTCTAGTCAAGTTTATTTCAAGATATGTTCAAGTGAAAGGGGCACAACCATACGCTTGTGCGTTATAGTCAAACTATTCATCGGAAAGTTTAAGAACACGTAATGTATGACATTACACTTAATAACAATCATATCACTCATGGTAGTAGTGATTTATTATTTTTTTTTCCAACGATTTTAGAGTAAAACGATTAAGAGTAAATTAAATTTGTAGCTTGACGAATTAATAACGATTCGTATAACTTGGGTCAAAGTCGTATAATTTAGAATTACAATTGAACATATCAATATAATAACCAAGCTCAAAACTAACCACCTCATCAAACGACTATAACCACGACAATACTTTCATTAATGACAATCGCGACCTTAATCTTTCTTAGTAATTATTATCATTAACTCTACAACAATGGGTATCAACAATACTAGTCACACCACCATGAGTAAAGTCATATAAATAATAACTAGCCACCATTCATCCACAATGTCACATACACAAGTTTATACAAGATTTTTAGTTAGAAAAACACAATCCAAGCCACAAAAGTAGTACATACTACTTTTAAATTCAACATCCTAATTTATTCAAGTTTAATTCACATTTTCTAATACTTACCCACTTTAAATTCTAACAAGATGTAATTTAATCTAACTAAGATTCATGAATTTACTCAAAATACTACTTTTAAATGTATTATAATATAGACCATAACTATCTATTTCCAATTCTTCATAATAATCAAACTCATAACAAAAAATCAAGATACATGCTCAAATTTAACAAATTGAACTCTCTAAATAATAAGAGATTAAATATCACAAACATATAAACTTAAATTGGGTAAGAGATTGCTCACAAAGAGAGAAAGAACATGGCTTACAATGGTGGATCTAGAAAAGGAAGGGAAGATATGGTGGTGGAGAAAGCCCAGCCGGCTGCTGACGCCCTGTGCTGGCGGCTGTGCACGGCTGCCGTGGGTAGGGTAGGCGGCCCTGAGGTGCCGGCTGCTGGCTGCCGTGGCCTGCGGTGGCTTGAGTTTAGGGTGTAGCTAGTGAAGAGGGAGAGGGAAGAGAGAAGAAGGAAATGGGTTTCTCTTAGAAAATGGAGTGACGGCTCCTTGATATTTTTTTGTTAGGGTTTAATGACCTATCATGGTTATTATTATTACTATTATTATTATTATTATTATTATTATTATTATTATTATTATTATTATTATTATTATTATTATTATTATTATTATTATTATTTCCACATTTACCTACTAGATATGCTCACTTAAGAAACTTGCTTTCATGTGCTCCCACATTTAAAATTACTAATAGTTCGATTCGAATCTCTTTATTTTAGGAATCGAAATTTTTATTTAATATCAACATTTGTTAATATTTAAATTCGTATTTAAAAGAATTTTATTAAACTGCTTCAAAATTAATTTAATATAATTATAATATTTCCGAAAATTAGTAAAATTATTAATTAATGATGTCCGAAAATCTCAGGGTGTTACAGACTACCCCCCTTAAAAGGAGTTTCGTCCCCGAAACTGGGATAACAAGAGCATAAATCCTGAAAATTTATATTTCTAGTAACTCGAAAAGGTGTTTTATCTGTTTCAAAGTCATGAATTGACTTAAGAATCGTGTCCTTATTGACACCATTGACAAAAGAATACTCAATCTATCAAAATATTAATTCATTTTTCATTTCGTGTGTTTCTAATCACCTACATTGACTCAGACAACTAACCACGAGCATGTAAATATCAACCGATTTACTTCAAACAATTAATCGAAAACATGTAGATATCACACAAATTGGTTCAAACATCAATCAAAAGCATGTAAATTCGCAGAGGTTGTTATCATAGATGAGAAAATGCATGCAAACAAGCGAAAATTTATCGCATTCTACCCCCCTTAAGAACTTAGTTACGACCCCGTAACTCACTAACCCCAAAAACAAAACGGTGTGGGTATTTCTCGCGCATGGAATCCTCGGTTTCTCACGTTGCCTCCTATGTGCACTGATTAGCCCATAGAATTTTCACCATCTTATATCTTTCCTCCTCGTACTACGCACCTTAGAATCTAAGATCTTGATAGGCTTTTCTTCATAAGAAAAATTCTTATCAAGGTCTAAGGGTTCGGGGTCTAGCACACGCGGCTTATAAAGTGTATTACTTGAGATCGTAAGAACACGAAATGTCATGTTATCTAAATTCTTTAAACAACTTTTCCACTTCTACACGACCACCTAAGGTCGTACTTTGTGATAATCTTGTGATGTACGAAAGGTTCAACTATTGTAACTTAGTCCATAAATGGGGTAAGATATCAAAACAACAAAGTCTCAAAAGTAAGGAGTATAAAATTGCTCAACACTTAACTCGTATTACCATTAAGCGCCCTAGACTTAAGGATACGTGATTCTTACAAAACTGATTGGTTATCAACCCCAAATTGATTCACCCTTAACTTTACTTATCATATCATAACCCTAATTTTTTACTTAACATAAAATGTTCTTTTCATTAATCATGTATGATCAAATTATTTTATAACATATTAAATTATACATCATGACTCGATTAGTAGATTAACAAATCAAATTAATAACTCTGAACATATTACGTGTTTCAAGTGTATGATCCAATTATATGTACCACATTTTTGCAAGTTACTGTAGCTAATAATTATACGCTCCCAACCATCATACTAATACACATATCATAATTGTTAAACAATACCCTTTTTTTATCTACCATGATATCGAATTCTAATAACGATAATATGAGGATGATTTAGAATCAGGAATGGCAACATAGAGGTCACCAACATTTTTCAGTTGTTCATTTACCATCTGACTAGATATGTTTAAAGTATAGGATTTATATCAAGATAAAATCGCAAACTAATGTATGATTAAAGTAATGCATCATGTACATATATAACAATAGTACTAAAGATGACATTTTATGTATACATCACAAGAATTTCCAATATAAATAGCAAAGCAGTCATCAATCATACAAGTTTGATAAAGTTGCGACACCGATTCTAATTTCACAATATCTAATCTACACCATAACATCTTCATCACGACACTACCTCTAACTAGTTATAACACCGTTATCTCAACCATATGACTGTTACATCAACAATCTCAACACTATACTAAGGTGCAAAAAAAAACACAAAGCTAACAAAATAATGCAGCACTTGAAATTATGCATCACAATTATTCACTTGTCAATAAGGGGGATTCAATCGCCCTTCAACCTAAAATGCGAACTTAGAAATGACAACTTAAACATGAATGTTTGTATCAAAACATGTTAAAATTTCAAACCTCTTTTCATTACATGCTTATTACGATCCAATGAATTAGTAACATAAAATCAAAACACTTCTTGACACCAGTGCTAATATTATCTAACTCTATTTATCGCATAATAATGATTTTGTATAATAATTGTTTAGGACATAATTCTTTATCTCGCTTCATCTCTCAAATTAAAACTATTCACATATTCATTTTCGTTTTTTCAATATTTAGATTTGAAACGGTTCTGACTTTTATTAGGACTACATTATCTTCATGAAGTCACTCTTCAAACTTAATTTACCACGTATCACACCAATCATTATTAAAACAGTAACATATGTAAAATCGAGCTTCATTTGGAGTCTCATATAAACGTTATCATTTCAAAACACTTGCTAGCAGGATAAGTGGTGATCAATGAGATACTCTAAAGTACTTAAAATATTTACTTGTATCTTATGTGTTCAAAGACGCTCATTTCACCTTATCATTAGATTATTTTATCCTTATGTCTTGTAACTGCCCAGAAGGCCATGAGAAGACAATTTTTTAATATCAATGAATCTATTCTCTTTTTTTTTATCAAAATAAATTCAATTGTTATTCTTTTTAGTTAACGCTTTAAAATCATCACGATTCTTCTTCACATTATCATCTGATTAAAAAAAATTATCACGTATACAAGCATTTATTAAGACTCAATTATCAGTCTTTACTCATCAATAGTGCTCTCTCGTATCAATCCATAGGCTCTTCGCGTGCAATTTGTTTATGATGATTATTCTTTAACTATCCACCTTAACATAAAGTTATCAACTTATGTAAGAAAAGATATATTATGTATCTACGAAGTACAATCTAAAACCAGAGAATTTGCGAATAACACGTTTCTCCTTTGATACTCAAACTCATGTGTCTTTAAGAAGGGAAAAAAAAACGCATATTTCATCTGAAGAACCACATCAACTCGTTTTTGACAAAAGAGTAGTGATTTTAAAGTCGTTATCACATGACAAACATGAATACTATATTAATTATGATGAGGGTTGGATGCTTACGAAATCAAAATCAATAACAGGGGGCCCGTATAGTGTATAATTCATCAAAATATCCATAAACTAAATAACTCAGGCTAATAGGTTGACTATCGCTTTTACTCTCACCCGATTCTTAAGGTCTCACTACATACATAAGATGTTTAGGAAACGTTATATATTACATCAACCAATTTAAAGCATCGGTCTCAATCACTGTATGAGTTTGGAAAGCGTTATTGGTAGACATGACTATGCCACACAAAAACTCAACACCAATATCAAATGTTTTAACAAGGCATGGATGAAATTGATGAAGTAAGGGTAGTAAAATCATTCAAGGTAGTGTTTAATGACCATAGCATACTAGTAGATGGACATATATTATAACTTTTACTAATAAATAATATCATGATATAAGTCAATTTCAAGACATTTTCATATAGAAAAGTTTCGGGAAATACTTGTATACTACTAAAATTTTAATTTAAAAGAGAAAACCCCACTTTAATATTTAAACAACTCGTTTGACTTTTGAATTACTTACTTTAGCTAGACAATTATATCTAAACAATCAAAGACTCAACACTTTACCTTAAAATGTTAGCGAGTTTTATATATATAGATGAGAACTTTATTTCTACAACTGAATCATTATTTAAGATATACATTTAGGAAGACATTCTACAATAAAATTTTGGACAAGAACAATATAGAGTATTCCTAAAGATTCAATCACCACATTCATGACTATCCCATCTATAAAATCCTTCAACTCAATCGTAACAACCCATTAGTACTATAATTGGATTATCAGCTTAACCAATGTCTTCAAAATGATCCATACTACGATAAACATGTAATTCTCTAAGTCGTTGCACTTAATCCAAGGAACATGACACAAGCCAATGCAATGTACTATACTAATATGATACTTAATATTATTGATAACTAAGAAAATATATACTACGAAAAAATTGGTGTGGTCGATGGTCAAACCCACCATAATGTAGAATGGTCATCATCACTTTCTGACACTTGAAGACATTTTCAAAATCTAACTGAAAATCATTCATATAACATCTTAGGGTTGGTTAGACATTACTCCGAACTGTACTTGATACTTTCGTGCACTTATGTGAGTTAAATAATTAATCTTTCACGTTATCGGGTACATAATCTCTTTACTTAAAACATACTCTAAACTTTTAAATCGCTTCTTGATTGTAATTCATGACTCGATGCATGACTAAATAAAAATAAAAATAAAAACTCGCACTCATGCTACCACTTTATTTACATAAATCATCAGCTTGACTTCAAAAACTATAATATTATCCTTAATATATAATCAAGACTTTATTTACAGGCTATCATATCAATTATCTAACTAATCAACTTCACTTACAATCACGTGTAAATATTATCCTTATTTATTTGTTTATTTATTTTTAAATTCCTCATCCTTATACGTGTTTACACTACTTACAATCATACTCGCGCAATCATTAACAATCTTCAAAAGAATTATGGTCACCACATTCTTTATAATGAGGAACAAATGTATTTGACCAATAAAATGTTCAAATAAACAAATAAGCATTGGATTTATGTGTAAGATCAATATCGAACTCATAAGCTTTGCGAAAACAATTAACATGAACAAATGTTCAAGCACATAAGACCAAAGTTTATACCATCCTTACAATCAAAAGGAAATACCAGTTACCACCAACTTCTCTATAAGTCCATTATCCATACACTATTTGCCGTACTTAATATCTATCACGCAACTCATGAATTGTCCAACATACGTAACAATTGTCATTAATACTCGGATAACACATAAATCACATCTACTTAATTGTTTAGCATCATATCATCATTCAAACCACAATCATAACTTTTAATTATATATAAAAAAAAATTAACATACATGAAAATAAGTTTTAAAATGAGCTAAACAAACTATTTATTTACCTATTCACGTGTGCAATGATAATCATATGCATGAAAATGTAATATGCAACTATCCCATATCTACCCAAACTCTCAAAGCAGTTTAACATCGAAAACAAAACAAAGATTAGCATTAGAGAAAACACGAAGCGTTTAGGAAAGATAGGAACCACTGGCTCTGGTAACCACCTGTAACACCCCTGAATTTCCGACCCTCTGAACGGAACCAAAACCGGAAGAGAACGGCGAAATTCGGGTGTTACATTTAAAATAATTTAAAATAAAGAAAAAAAAATATATTTAGGTTTGATTAAAGAGGTTATAGAAAAATTTTCAAACAAAATCCTACGGAAATTTCGGCAGCATCTGCCTTAAATTTTAACGCACCAAAAGAATCACAAACATTAAAACGTCATGAGAAGAGGCATTAATAGCCTTGTAACAAAATCACGGCGGAATGGTCATCGCCAAAACCTTTGTCGACATGCTAGGCATGGATCGTGGTTCCCATGTAAACACTTAGGTTTTCAAAAACATAACCAGCTAAACAGGCCATTCAAGATACTATAACGAAATATAAAGCGAAATAACCTTTGCAGCGGAACTAATTACATCAAAAGGAGGGCACTCGCCTCAACCAAAAATATACACAGTTACAATTCAAAACACGTGAAGCGTCAAAATTAGTTAGAACATGGCACGTGTCAAGATTCTCACTCAATCCCCCGTATGCAATGCAAATAAACTCCAAAAAACCTGCAAGTGCTATCTATGATACCCCTACTGCTCAACGTAAAGTCATAGACCAACGTGTCATAGCAGGGCCATCAAAGACAAGCCATCAACAAGGAAACAGACAGTACACGTCAGTAACTAACAATAAATATAATTATGCATACGTAACCAATAAACGATTTCGACAAAGCAAGGTGAGGAAGGTATCCAAACGTGTAAACCTCTACTCCATCTATTTCTCAATTCAATACACTTCTCAATTTCTTCACTGTCTTCTATTTCTTCAATTGCTCTTATATATCTTCTTATGTGACTAGAGGCCACCATATTGGGGTTTGCAAGACCCACATGGCAACACCTCAGCCAAGGACGGTGACGGCCATGCCGGCGCCCAATGGCAAAGTATGATCATACCCCCGTACAGCGACCATATATAGACGGTCAATGCCTCCGGGAACTAATCCAGCTGGGGTACCAATCCAGTGGAGTCACAGTAAATATCCAACTTAATGTCCCTTCAAATAAGGGGACTTATTCTCATTCCAATCTCGTACAATCCAACATTCTAGTCTTGCGATATCAGAACTCATTCCTACTATGTCTACGACTGATTTCCACTTGTAGCACTAACTTAATAAAATTTAATAGCAGTTCATATCTAACATAACTCATATAATATTGCTACGCAGAGAAAACACATTCAAGATACAAGAATTAGCTACTGCGTGTACTTACCTGCAACTGCAAGATAATAAGTCGCAAAAGTCACTTCGAAGGAGGTTCTTAAGCCCCTCTTATGAACCGGGCACCTATACACGTTAACAGTAAGACTAATAAGCCTAATTCACATCATTTAGGAAGCACTGAGTTCATACAAGTACACAATCAGTCAAACAAGTTTCGATTCAAGTTAATACACATTCTAAACGCACTTATGCGATAAATTCAACCCATGTTCACACATGAACCATGCCATCAATCTCAATCGAACTATAACATCATATTCTAGTCAAGTTTATTTCAAGATATGTTCAAGTGAAAGGGGCACAACCATACGCTTGAGCGTTATAGTCAAACTATTCATCGGAAAGTTTAAGAACACGTAATGTATGACATTACACTTAATAACAATCATATCACTCATGGTAGTAGTGATTTATTATTTTTTTTTCCAACGATTTTAGAGTAAAACGATTAAGAGTAAATTAAATTTGTAGCTTGACGAATTAATAACGATTCGTATAACTTGGGTCAAAGTCGTATAATTTAGAATTACAATTGAACATATCAATATAATAACCAAGCTCAAAACTAACCACCTCATCAAACGACTATAACCACGACAATACTTTCATTAATGACAATCGCGACCTTAATCTTTCTTAGTAATTATTATCATTAACTCTACAACAATGGGTATCAACAATACTAGTCACACCACCATGAGTAAAGTCATATAAATAATAACTAGCCACCATTCATCCACAATGTCACATACACAAGTTTATACAAGATTTTTAGTTAGAAAAACACAATCCAAGCCACAAAAGTAGTACATACTACTTTTAAATTCAACATCCTAATTTATTCAAGTTTAATTCACATTTTCTAATACTTACCCACTTTAAATTCTAACAAGATGTAATTTAATCTAACTAAGATTCATGAATTTACTCAAAATACTACTTTTAAATGTATTATAATATAGACCATAACTATCTATTTCCAATTCTTCATAATAATCAAACTCATAACAAAAAATCAAGATACATGCTCAAATTTAACAAATTGAACTCTCTAAATAATAAGAGATTAAATATCACAAACATATAAACTTAAATTGGGTAAGAGATTGCTCACAAAGAGAGAAAGAACATGGCTTACAATGGTGGATCTAGAAAAGGAAGGGAAGATATGGTGGTGGAGAAAGCCCAGCCGGCTGCTGACGCCCTGTGCTGGCGGCTGTGCACGGCTGCCGTGGGTAGGGTAGGCGGCCCTGAGGTGCCGGCTGCTGGCTGCCGTGGCCTGCGGTGGCTGCCGTGGGTGGTGGTTTGAGTTTAGGGTGTAGCTAGTGAAGAGGGAGAGGGAAGAGAGAAGAAGGAAATGGGTTTCTCTTAGAAAATGGAGTGACGGCTCCTTGATATTTTTTTGTTAGGGTTTAATGACCTATCATGGTTATTATTATTACTATTATTATTATTATTATTATTATTATTATTATTATTATTATTATTATTATTATTATTATTATTATTTCCACATTTACCTACTAGATATGCTCACTTAAGAAACTTGCTTTCATGTGCTCCCACATTTAAAATTACTAATAGTTCGATTCGAATCTCTTTATTTTAGGAATCGAAATTTTTATTTAATATCAACATTTGTTAATATTTAAATTCGTATTTAAAAGAATTTTATTAAACTGCTTCAAAATTAATTTAATATAATTATAATATTTCCGAAAATTAGTAAAATTATTAATTAATGATGTCCGAAAATCTCAGGGTGTTACATTCTAGTTCCTCATTCATGGCTCTAAACCCAAGTTTCTGTTTTGATAGCTTGCTTGAAATGGGAAGGTTCAGGTTGGTGTAGGAGTTGTGTAAGGAAACAGAAATGATTTGAGGTGACAGGTGTTTGGATAACATTAGCAGCATGATGAGTTGATGTATGATAATCACTCAACCATGCTGGAGGTTGATGGGTTCTGGTTGATCTTCTTATAAGTGGGTCAGG
The DNA here is from genome assembly GCA_019776075.1 of Amaranthus palmeri. Classification (NCBI taxonomy): domain Eukaryota; kingdom Viridiplantae; phylum Streptophyta; class Magnoliopsida; order Caryophyllales; family Amaranthaceae; genus Amaranthus; species Amaranthus palmeri. The sequence continues at coordinate 22,084 of JAAKBH010000790.1, forward strand.
AATGGTGGGAAGATGTTCAGGACTGTGTGGAGCAGGAGCAGGTTGATCAGGAATTGGGTTTGGATTGGAGATGTCAATGATATCAGAATCATCCTGAAGGTGAGGTTGGATAAGTGAGGGTGCTGAATTTTGTGAGGGAATAGGTAAAGTACTAGGGATAGAAGCAGATTTAAGGTGATAAGGGTATATAGACTCATGAAATTTGACATTCCTTGATACAAAGGTGCTTTTGGTGAGTAAGTTGAGTAGTCTGTAACCCTTTTTGTGAGCTGCATAACCCAACATGATTCATAGTACGCCTCTTTCTTGAAATTTATCTTTACTATAAGAGGGATTATAGGCAAAGGCCAAGCAACCAAATGCCCTGAGGATAGAGAGGTCAGGTTTGGTGTTGTGTAAGACTTCATAGGGAGATTTGTTTTTGATAATTGTGGTAGGGAGTCTATTAGTAATTAATGCAGCTGTGAGAACACACTCCCCCCAAAAATGCAAGGGAAGACCAGCCTGAAACCTGATAGCTCTCCCCATTTCAAGGATATTCTTGTGCTTTCTTTCCACTCTCCCGTTCTGCTGTGGTCTATCTACACAACTAGTTTGATGTATGATTCCAAGCGTCCCAAAAAAATTTTTACATTGCTTATCTTCAAATTCCATGCCATTATCAGACCTGACAATTTTCACCTTTTTGTCAAACTGATTTTTAGCCATTAACACAAAATCCTCAATAGCTTTAAATGCATCAGATTTTGCTTTCAACAGATGCACCCAAGTGTGTCTAGAACAATCATCCACAATGGTAAGAAAATACTTGTGTTTGCCTCTAGTTTCAACTTTGTATGCTCCCCATATGTCCACATGAATCAGCTGAAAAGGATTAGAAGCATGAGAGTGACTCAGGTTGTAAGGAAGCTTTGTGAATTTGGCCATAGGACACACAACACAAACTCTGCTATCCTTTGTATCACTGTGGGAGATACATCCACTGCTTATCAGCTTGTGCAATGGTGCGTGACCCATTCTATAATGCCATATTTCTGCTTTTCCCATGTGAGGAATGTTAGTAATGCTACAGGGGTTGACAGATACATTCATCACCATTCTGTTTTGCTGTCGAATCTGTGCACCACACAGCTCCTTTTTCAATTCACTCAGTGTGTCTCTCATTACCTCATTTTTAAGGTAATACAAGCCATTTTTACTCTTCACAACTCCTTTCACCTCATCATTCTCAGTACTCATAATCAAACAAAATCCACTAAAGAAGTTAACCTTGCATTGATTATTTTCTATGAGCTTAGTGACTGACAAAAGATTGTGCCTAAAATCAGCAACATGTAGCACATTTTTCAGTTTCAACCCATTGTTCAACACAACATCAGCACAATGAGAAATTTCAGATGTTAATCCATTTGGAAGATTTATCTTATTTCCACAAGTTACTCTCCTAGGTTGTTGCAGTATATTCAGGTCCCCTGTCATATGGTCAGAGGCACCTAAGTCCACTATCCACTCACGTTCAACACTAGTGGCATTGCAACATGTAACCATACCAGCAAACCCACTCTCAAATTCATCATCTACTTCAGACTGCTTACTCCCACCAGGAAGGAGTTTCAACAATTGTTCTAACTGTTGTGCACTAATATTTGTTCCACTACTGCTCAATGACTGTGCATCAAACTCCCCTTGGGCATTTCTAGCCATTCTATTACCTACCCCAAATTGTTGATTTCTTCCACTCTTATTCTGATTTCCCTTGGCGTATCTACTACTGTATTTGTTGCCTTGATCTCTCCCCTTTTGCTCATTCATGTTTCCACTACTGTATTTGTGTTTTAGAGGCCATCTAGGGTATCCTATGACAGTCCAACACCTATCACTGCCATGACCCTTCATTCCACACGCTTTACACATCTCAATGTCTTTGCTATACATGGCTGAGATTTCCCCATCATTTTTCTCACTCAAAGACACCTCTCTTTGGCTTTCTTCCTGCTGAATCATGGAACACACCATCTCTACACTAGGTAGAGGAGTCATCATCAGTATATGACTCCTTTGAGGATTGTAACTATCATTCAACCCTGTAAGAAATTGAAATAGCTTTTGCTCATCCCTTTGTTTATTCAATACATCAAGGAATCTTTGCATTTCTTCTGAAACTACTGACAAAACTGGCCACACATTTAGTGAGTCCAATTCCTCCCACATCCTTTCCATATATGTGTAATATTCATTCACACTCAAGTTGTTCTGTTTTGCATCATACACACTTTTGTACAATTGGTATTTTCTTGCTCCATTTGTTATCAAATAACGTCTCTGAAGGTGTTTCCATATCTCACTTGCAGAAGTGAAATACATAACAGATTTCTTTATACTTTCACTCACTGATCCTAAGATCCATGCTATCACCATATCATTACAGGTGTTTCACATTTCTGCTCTTGCCTCATCATTCTCCTCCTTCTTGACTGCTCCAGTAACAAAACCTAGCTTTCTTTTTGCTGACAAAGCTATCTTTATAGATCTTCTCCATCCCCTATAATCAGTCACACCTTGCAACTTTTCAACACTCACAGTTGTTGATCCATCAGATGTATGTAGGTATAATGGACTGTATTGATTAGGGTTCTTTTTGTTTTGGTTTTGTGTTTCAGTTTCTGCCATGGTTGAGTAAAAGAGAAGAAAAGAAGCGAAAGAAAAGAAAAGAAGGATAAAAACAGAAAGAATAAACAAGGAACAAATGAAGAAATATCAGTAATTCTGCTGTACCTGATTTGCAAGGGATGAAGGAGCACATTTTCACAAACGGGGAATGGTCAGGCAGCGTACCTGCTCTAATACCATGATGACAGAATAATTCTGTCTCATGCACATTTGCTAACAAATAAAGTGTGAGGTCTAATTCTCTCTTGATTTCATTGTCATTTCATGAGCCCTTGAAAGGCATATATATACACAAGTGGAGTAAGGTTTATAACAGCTGGCACACTATTAAGAGAACACATCACAAGAGGAAAAAGACATAACACCCCATGGACATAAAATAAATAATATGCATAACTATCTCCATTATGTTTGAATTCTTTAATCTCATATTTTTATAATATTAATTTTTGATAATTTTTAGATATGGATAATTCAATATATAAATAATTAAAATAACACATAAATCATTAAATTTATATAGCAATATAGTGCAAGTAAATAAGAATGTAGCTAAGTGCCTAAGTATACCATAACTCCCATTCAAAAAGAATCTATATCAAAGTATAGGAAAAAAAAAGAGCAAGATTAATGTCTATGGAAGAATGAAATCAGATTTGTGAAACAAAAAATAACAAACCGATTTTTTGTTTTTTTTAATGGAATATGATCAGGGGAAAAAATTATTAGCCATGAATAATTTTGGATAGAGAAAAGAAGATAAGAATAAAAATCAAGAAAAATGTATAGAGAGCAGCGAAATAATCTTGGGTCTTTGTTTTGTTCCAAAAGCTTCTATATACCATCACCCCTTCTCGTATATCATTTCTCATTATCATTATAGTGTTATTGCTACCAGACGCTTGTGAAAAAAAACTTAGGAATTAGAGACAGAAAAACTTAGGAAGCACATTAGTTTGCTCGAAATTCTTCAAGAAATTCTGGTAGAATGAGACAGAAAAAAATGGTGAAAGAAGATGTTGAGAGGATGTTAATCCCGCTCTGATGCCATGTTAAATTTGGGAGTTTAAGGTGGAAGAAACAAGAAAAGGGAAAGGGAAGCCATTAATGTAGCTTAAACAATGGAAGAGAAGAAGAGAGAGAAAGTCACTACATTATTTTGGTAGGATCAAAAGCATACAAAATAGTACTTTATTACTACATTATTTATATTCTGTTAAACTTATGCTACTATACTACTATACTTATACTAATAAAACTATTCAAGTATACTAATACCAATTATACAAGAATTTCGTATATTCAAAGTTGAAAACTAATCTACATAATTCAAAAACTAGAGAATTATAACAGAATTTGGTTGAAGATAAACACCCACGAACTTCCAATTAAATGTTGAATAATGCAGAGCCTTGTATCAAGAACCCATAAATCAAGGTAGAGAACTCAGAGAAGGTGACCCAGAAAATCTTAACTGAGAATTTTATTTCCATGAAACACCTCGTTTCTGATTCTCCACACCTCTGATGACCAAAATTCTCTCTTCTAACCCAAAAATTTTGACAAAATTCAACACAAAAAAAAGTAGTCATAAACTCCTTTTACTTACAAATAGCTGAAATTAAAGAATCCATTAAAGAAACTATACTTTGCCTCTAGAAATTTCTTGAGCTTTGGTACACTTGGCATCACCAACTTCTTGCTGTTTTTTCTGCAGGTTACCATGCCATAGCTCCTGATCTTCATGGTTATTGAACCACCTTGGGATTGTTCAAGGTCCACACCAGCAGCACCAACACAGGACTCAGAGGGGAGCATACAACAAGCACCAAATTCATGCCATCAGTTTATACAGCATAAGGCATCAAGATCGTGTGAGCAGCCCACCTTGCTGTCAGTCTACAACCCACATTCTGAGGAATCTAGGGGCACAAAAGCTACTGTGGGAATCCTTGCACATGGGTCTTCCTATATGGGCCCAAGAACACTACTAGAAGTAATGAACAACCTACATGAATCAGAGCTGAAGGTCCAACAGTCAAAAGATGCGCACAATGGTTCAGAATCAGCAAAAACGCTCCTAATGACCAGCAGACCTAATGGCGCGTGGTCAGAACACCACTGTTGACCTCCATGTCCATCAAGGATACAAATGGAATCTTTGTACTGCGAACATTACACCAAGTCAGATAGAAAGGTCGAAGAGGAATCATAGAGGAAGAAAAAGCACGATGAAGGTCATGTACTCGTCAAATAGTAGTCGAGATATCAATTTACTATTTTCAGTTGTTTTTTTTATTTTAAGCACGTGGATAACACGGTAGTGCAAAATCCTCACCTAATACTTTCCAGAGTATTACTTGAAAGTAATAGGGGATTGTTAGCCTAAGGGAACCCAAACTCCTTGTCTAATAGTCCAAGAGTTACCCCAAGTCAGTGAGGGACTGGTTGAAGAAAGTAACTTGCGTGCTGGTTTTTTTTTGAATGAATTGGTCTAGTGTTTGATCAAGAAAAGGAAGCTATCATCTTCGTGGAGACGGCACCCTTGCAGATCACTCCAATTTTGTATTAGAGTAGACTTAATTACTCCACTTAAGACAAGGAGTTTTATGCTTTAGTCAGAGCTCTTGAACATTGGTCCCATTATCTTAGAGCTCAACCTTTTGTGTTACACACTGATCATGAATCTCTTAAATATATTCATGGGCAGAAAAAACTCAATCCTAAGCATGCAAGGTGGGTAGAATACTTGCAAACTTTTGACTTTGTAGCTAAATACAAAACTGGTAAAACAATGTTGTGGCTGATGCTCTAAGCAGAAAACAACACTTATTGGCATTATTATAGTCTAAGATCCTAGATTTTGAGTTAGTCAAAGAACATTATCCCACAGATGAGGATTTCAAGGAAATTTACTCGAGCTGTTTAGATGGACCGAATGGTAACTACTACATACCACAAGATTTCCTATTCAATAAGAACAAGTTATGCATACCTAGAATACCCTTGAGACTATTGTTGGTAAAAGAAGCACATGAGGGAGGGCTGGCAGGGCATTTTGGAATCCAAAAAACCCTTGACATATTGGCTCAAAACCTTTTTTGGCCTAAGATGCTAGGAACTGTATGTAAATATGTTCTAAGGTGTGAAACTTGCATAAAAGCTAAGCTTATCTTTCATAGGGGTGAATACAAACCCTTACCTTTGGCCCACAAGCCTTGGGAACACTTAGATATGGATTTTATAGTAGCTTTGCCTAGAACTAGAAGGGGAAAGGATGCCATCATGGTAGTAGTAGATCGATTTTCAAAAATGGCACATTTCATAGCATGCACCAAAGTGGAGGATGCACAAAGCATAGCTAGGTTATACTTTGCAGAGATACTAAGGTTGCATGGAGTCCCAAAATCAATAATATTGGATAGGGATAGCAAATTCCTAAGTTCCTTTTGGAACACCCTATGGAGACTGCTTCGAACCAAGCTTTATTTCAGCACATCTCATCACCCACAGACAGATGGGCAAACTAAGGTGACAAATAAGACTCTAGGGTCTTTACTAAGAGCACTTGTTAACAAGAATCTTAGAGACTGGGACTTAAAGCTAAGCCATGCAGAGTTTGCCTTTAATAAAAGTCCTAGCTGTAGCACCAAATATTCTCCCTTTGAATGTGGGTATGGTATGAATCCTGATTTACCTATGACTCTAATTGACCTTCCTGTTGACAACAGATACAACCTCATTGCTTAAGACCAGGCTGAAAACTTGATAAAGATCCACAAGTTGGTGCAGGAGAATATAATAAAGGCCAACATCAAGTACCAACACAAGGCAAACAAAGGGCTAAAGATCAACAAACAGCTACAAGTTGGGGATTTTGTTTGGATACACTTAAGGAAGGGAAGATTTCCTCAACTTAGGATAATTAAATTAATGCCTAGAGCCATTGGACCAATTCAAATAAAAGACAAATACGGAGACAATGCTTTTAAAATAGACTTACCTGAAGAAATTGGTGTGTCCCCCTTGTTCAACATTAGAGACTTGGCTCCTTACTTAGGGGAAGATTAATTGAGGGCAATTCCTTTTTTAGAAGGGGGAATGAACCACCTTGGGATGGTTCAAGGTCCACAAAAGCAGCACCAACACAGGACTCAGAGGGGAGCATACAGCAAGCACCAAATTCATGCCATCAGTTTATACAGCAGAAGGCATCAAGATCGTGTGAGCAACCCACCTTGCTGTTAGTCTACAGCCCACCTTGCTGTCAGTCTACAGCCCACATTCTGAGGAATCTAGGGGCACAAAAGCTACTGTGGGAATCCTTGCACATGGGCCTTCCTATATGGGCCCAAGAACACTACTAGAAGTCATGAACAACCTACAAGAATCAGAGCTGAAGGTTCAGCAGTCAGAAGATGCGCACAATGGTTCAAAATCAGCAAAAACGCTCCTAATGACCAGCAGACCTAAAGGCGCTTTGTCAGAACACCACTGTTGACCTCCATGTCCATCAAGGATTCAAATGGAATCTTTGTACTGCAAACATTACACCAAGTCAGATAGAAAGATCGATGAGCAATCATAGAGGAAGAAAAAGCACGATGAAGGTCATGTACTCGTCAAACAGTAGTCGAGCTATCAGTTTACTATTTTCAGTTTTTTTTTTTATTTTAAGCACGTGGATAACACGAGGGTTGTTAAATGACAGTTAGAATTTGTTAAGTACCACATCTAGTGTTTGTATTTGCATATTTCTTTCTCTAAGCCTATATATACAAGGGGCTTTGGCATTGTAAAGGGACTTTTTGAAAATCAGAAATAAAAATCATGTTTGGAATTTCTTTCCTTTGTGTGTTAGTGAATTTGTATGAACATTTATTGGTCTTGAGTAGTGCAAGATCCTCACCTAATACTTTCCACAGTAGTACTTGAAAGTAATAGGGGATTGTTGGCCTAAGGGAACCCAAAGTCTTGGTCTAACAGTCCAAGAATTACCCCAAACCAGTGAGGGACTGGTTGAAGAAAGTAACTTGCATGCTGGTTTTTTTGAATGAATTGGTCTAGTGTTTGATCAAGTAAAGGAAGCTAGCATCTTCGTGGTCATTGTGGAGAATGCATCCTTGCAGATCACTCAAATTTGGTATCAGAGTAGACTTAATTACTCCACTTATGACAATGAGTTTTATGCTTTAGTCAGAGCTCTTGAACATTGGTCCCATTATCTTAGAGCTCAACTTTTTGTGTTACACACTGATCATGAATCTCTCAAATATATTCATGAGCACAAAAAACTCAATCCTAGGCATGCAAGGTGGGTAGAATACTTGCAAACTTTTGACTTTGTAGCTAAATACAAAACTGGTAAAACCAATGTGGTGGCTGACGCTCTAAGCAGAAAACAACACTTACTGGTATTATTAGAGTCTAAGATTCTAGATTTTGAGTTAGTCAAAGAACATTATCCCACAGATGAGGATTTCAAGGAAATTTACTCGAGCTGTTTAGAAGGACCGAATGGTAACTACTACTTGCAACAAGGTTTCCTATTCAATAAGAACAAGTTATGCATACCTAGAATACCCTTGAGACTATTGTTGGTAAAAGAAGCACATGAGGGAGGGCTGGCAGGGCATTTTGGAATCCAGAAAACCCTTGAGATATTGGCTCAAAACCTTTTTTGGCCTAAGATGCTAGGAACTGTATGTAAATATGTTCTAAGGTGTGAAACTTGCATTAAAGCTAAGCTTGTCTTTCATAGGGGTGAATAAAAACTCTTACCTAAAGTTGTTAAAATCGTGATTCTACTTAGAATCGTTAGAGAGGTAGAATCGAATCGGTAGAATCGAATCGTAGAATCGTACGATTCTACAAATAAACTTAAAAATATTAAAAATATTTAGTTTCTAATCATTATTATCCAATTCAAAAGTTTAAATTTATGAATAAAAGTTTCTTTGACTTTATTTCTAAGAATATAACAAAATTTGTCAATATATAATTAGTTAAAATTTTCATACGGATTAAGAAATTTTTTTTTAAAAAGTTTTCATGATGGAAAACTTGAAATTTATGTGTACATGATAAAGAAATTAGTAAAATATGGTATATAAGAAAAATTAAAAACAATCCATACTATCTATATTAATAGAAGCGGATCGTTAAATCGTAGAATCGTGGAATCGTGTTATGATTCTACCTCTCAAAATTTCATTCCAACTAGAATCGTAAGATTCTACAACTTTAAGATTCTACTTGCGATTCAAATCGCTCGCTTGTTTTTGGATCGTAAAATCGTAGAATCGTAGATTAGAATCGCGATTTTAACAACCATGCTCTTACCTGTGGCCCACAAGCCTTGGGAACACTTAAGCATGGATTTTATAGTAGCTTTGCCTAGAACAAGAAGGGGAAAGGATGCCATAATGGTAGTAATATATAGATTTTCAAAAATGACACATTTCACAGCATGCACCAAAGTGGAGGATGCACAAAGCATAGCTAGGTTATACTTTGCAGATATTGTACGGTTGCATGGGGTCCCAAAATCAATAATATCTGATAGGGACAGCAAATTCCTAAGTTCTTTTTGGAACACCCTATGGACTCTACTTGGAACCAAGCTTTGTTTCAGCACATCTCATCACCCACAAACAGATGGGCAAACTGAGGTGACAAATAAGACTCTAGGGTCTTTACTAAGAGCACTTGTTAACAAGAATCTTAGAGACTGGGACTTAAAGCTAAGCCATGCAGAGTTTGCCTTTTAAAGAAGTCCTAGCTGTAGCACCAAATATTCTCCCTTTGAATGTGTGTATGGTATGAATCATGATTTACCTATGACTCTAATTGACCTTCCTGTTGACAACAAATACAACCCCATTGCTCAAGACCAGGCTGAAAACTTGATAAAGATCCACAAGCAGGTGCAGGAGAATTTCATAAAAGGCCAACATCAAGTACCAACACAAGGCAAACAAACGGCTAAAGAACAACAAACAGCTACAAGTTGGGGATTTTGTTTGGATACACTTAAGGAAGGAAAGATTTCCTCAACTCAGGAAAAATAAATTAATGCCTAGAGCCATTGGACCATTTCAAATAATAGACAAATACGGAGACAATGCTTTTAAAATAGACTTACCTGAAGAAATCGGTGTGTCCCCCACGTTCAACATTGGAGACTTAGCTCCTTACTTAGGGGAAGATGAATTGAGGGCAATTTCTTTTTTAGAAGGGGGAATGAACCACCTTGGGATGGTTCAAGGTCCACAAAAGCAGCACCAACACAGGACTCAGAGGGGAGCATACAGCAAGCACCAAATTCATGCCATCAGTTTATACAGCAGAAGGCATCAAGATCGTGTGAGCAACCCACCTTGCTGTCAGTCTACAGCCAAGATTCTGAGGATTCTAGGGGCAAAAAAGCTACTGTGGGAATCCTTGCACATGGGCCTTCCTATATGGGCCCAAGAACACTACTAGAAGTCATGAACAACCTACTAGAATAAAAGCTGAAGGTCCAGCAGTCAGAAGATGCGCACAATGGTTCAGAATTAGCAAAAACGCTCCTAATGACCAGCAGAGCTAAAGGCGCTTTTTCAGAACACCACTGTTTACCCCCATGTCCATCAAGGATACAAATGGAATCTTTGTACTGCAAACATTACACCAAGTCTGATAGAAAGATCGAAGAGCAATCATAGAGGAAGAAAAAGCACGATGAAGTTCATGTACCCGTCAAACAATAGTCGAGCTATCAATTTACTATTTTCAGTTGTTTCTTTTATTTTAAGCACGTGGATAACACGAGGGTTGTTAAATGACCGTTAGAATTTGTTAAGTACAACATCTAGTCTTTGTATTTGCATATTTCTTTCCCTAAGCCTATTTATACAAGGGGCTTTGGCATTGTAAATGGACTTTTCGAAAATCAGAAAGAAAAATCATCTTTGGAATTTCTTTCCTTTGTGTGTTAGTGAATGTGTATGAACATTCATTGGTCTTGAGTAGTGCAAGATCCTCACCTAATACTTTCCAGAGTAGTACTTGAAAGTAATAGGGGATTGTTGGCCTAAGGGAACCCAAACTCTTGATCTAACAGTCCAAGAATTACCCCAAACCAGTGAGGGACTGGTTGAAGAAAGTAACTTGCGTGCTGGTTTTTTTTTGAATGAATTGGTTTAGTGTTTGATAAAGAAAAGAAAGCTAGCATCTTCGTGGTCATTGTGGAGAAGGCACCCTTGCAGATCACTCCAGTTATGGAGATGTTGATGCACTGCCAAATGCTTCAAGTTATACTTCGTTTCATGTAGATGGAAATCTCGTTTCATTTCTTTATTTTCTGGATGTCCATCAAGTTTTATTAGTGAGTCATAAAGATTATTTAGGGAATTAAAAATCAAGATTCAAGAATAATCTTAACTTGGAAAATACCATGTAAAATTCTAAGAATCACAACAATCTTATCTTTTGACCTAAAAACCTTAGAAATTTAAGGAAAATCAAGAACCCACAATTACAACAATTGTTTGATTCTAAATTGGGTTTGCTTGTATTTTCTCAATGATGGAAACTCGATTTGAATATAGAAATAGTTGAATAAGAAATTTCAAACGAAAATCAGAAATATAAGATCAAAATTCATGAAATTGAAAAATGAAAAAAAACGGCGGAATGAATAATCTAGGAATTGACCCGTTCTGATACCATGTTACAAATGATGAAATAAGAATTTCTTCATCAAATAATTCAGATTAAAGAAACAAGAGTAATGAGAAGAAAGAAGATATTATTTGATATTCACCATTATTACATAATCAAGAGCTAACACCTAATTATATACTAGTACTATATGCAATACAAAGGGATAAAATATAAAGAGGAATAACAAGAACCGTATATATTAACATTTTATGATAAAAGGAGCGACTATAAGTTACCGTTTGGATAAATTTTGAATTGTTTACTTAGATTTCACAAAAAATAAGAGTGGATTATTAGTTTTAATAATATTTTTCTTTGATTTATAAGGATAGAGTAACATTCTAAGCCTTTAACATTCATTTCTTGAGATTTTTTCCCAATTTTAAATGGTAAAATGAAAAATTGTGATTCTTTTTTGATTTGCGATTTTTTTTTCCCAATTTTACATGGTGAAATGAAAAATTGTGATTCATGTTCTTTTCTTAGTGTTCAATACCATTTAAAATTGGGTTTTGTATAAATATTAATAGTCATGTTTTACCCTAATGAATTTAACGAAATGTCAATTAACAAATTTCTGAGCCAAAGTTTATGCGTTTGTTTATTTGATTAAAGTTGATTTTTTAAAGTAATGAATTTGAATTGAACATCGAAAATGTTTGATTTTGTTAGTTCTTGAATAATTGATTTGTTGTAAAACTCCATAGTAGTACGTGCAATGTACGGTTTTATCAAATTTTCTGATATATTTGTATAAATTAAGAAATTAAGATTTTAAAAAATAAATTTTATGTTATATTTTATTACACTCAAAACACTTGAATACATTACCTACATTATTTATATTTTGATAAAATAACAATTTCTTTATTAAAGAACAAAGATTGAACGAACAAGAGTAAAATAAGAAGAAAGAAGATAATATTTGATATTCATCATCATTACAAAATGACAAGCTAACTCCTCATTATATACTAGTAAACAAAACTGAGAGACAATTTAGGGTTGAGAAGTTGAAGAAATTTTAAAGTCTCTAAAAAAATAGTTTAAGAAGAGGATGTGTTGTGTGCAAAATATTACACTCACAAATACTATGATAAATAAAAATCCTAATAATAGCATATTATGGTTTAACTATCTCAAAATATTCAATGCACTGAATAACACTCATTTAATAAATAAAATTAAAAAGAATTGAAATAAATAATGTGACTTAAAAAGATAAACAAACAATTAATATGAATGATATTACACTCAAGATAAGAAAGTAGTAAATCAAACATAATAATAATAATAATAATAATAATAATAATAATAATAATAATAATAATAATAATAATAATAATAATAATAATATTAATAACCACAATGGCATCATCATTAAATTTTAGAGGAAAACTTTTTAATGAGAAAACGGCACGTAAACAATTTTAAAAAGTGGTGATATCAGCCGTGTTTAGTTTTAGAAATAGTTATATATAATACCTGTGCAAATAGATTGTGTTAGTTCTCGACAATTTATTTTTATAATTAATGAAATTGATTTGTTGTATTTTGCCATGTGTTAAATAGTACTTGAGCAAATAGATTGTCTTGCAAGATTCGTATGATGGTGGTAACGATACCTTAGAGAATCAAGTTAACGATTCTACTAAAGTGGATGATCAGTTGGACAAATCATCGTAGGAATGAACATAATGTTTCCTTGACAAAATCATCAAGTGTACTTTTTTATTTTGATATTGATGAGAAAGGGGAACAATCTGCAACTAAAAGTGCCCAAGTGATCATCATCCCAATTCAAACATTCATGTTTTTGAAATATTGGTTCACCAAATGAGGAGATGTACTTATTAGATGTTATTTCATCAGCACCTCTGTGCTAACATATTGCTTATCCTTAAAAACCAATTCATTTAGGGGATTGTCAATTGCTGTTGGACATAGCTTACCCTTTTTAATAAATAAGAATATATTTTTATCTTCGATTACAACAATTGTATAGTTCTAATATAGTTTTTGTTTTTTAGATGGGGTATATGTTTTGAGGTGGTATAATAAATATTGAATATATTTAAGAATAGGTAATTGTTTCAAAATATTGTATCATGTAAATTGTTTCTCTTGTTTATTAGCATTTATATGTGGTAAAGGTAGTCACTTTTATCATGGGCTTTGGTGTGAATATTGTCAAAACCAACCTAACAAAGTTATCAAAAACTGATTTATCATCACGAAATTCAATAGGATGAGGATGTTGACTACTATTACTTATTCATCTTCAAACCTTGTATCCTTCACACATCTTTGGCACATTGACATTCTAATAATTTTTATTTGTATTTTTGTTAATTGAATTTAATAAAAATACGTTAAAAATTCGATACGCGGCCCCACAACTAGTAATATAAAACGCAGGGATTAATGTTAAATAGTAACTAATTTAAGGAAAAATTACCCAACGATAATCTAATCTTTACTCGATTTCCCTATAATAATCCCAACTATGAATTAATCATGAATATTCCTAACTTAGGAGATTTTTGCCAAGAGTTGACCATGGTATTCGGTAACCTGCTATGACAGGTAATTTTATTTAAAAAAAAGCTAAATTGAAATAATTAGAAAAACTAAAGATTAATTATAAAAACAAAAAAACTTAAATATCAAAACTCCTCCATATCTATTTCCACTGTCATCAACCTCACCACCCTCATTTATTATTCATTCATCCAAACTACTACGGTCCATTTCTTCTATCATCTTCATCTTTTAATTTCATCGACTTCACGTTGACATCACATAAAATTAAAAATATCATACACACCAAATTTCAAGTACTAAACTAGTATTGCATAATTCTTGATTATAAACACTAGGAAAATTTACTTTTAAAAATTCGACCTTTGGGCTATTCTCTTCTAAAAATCCGACCTTTTGATTATTTTTTAAAAATCCGACCTTTTGATTATTTTTTTAAAAATCCGACCTTTAGCCTTCATTTTCATCTAAAGTCCAATTTTACCGGTTACTTGTTATTTTGAAAAATTACCTAACTAACCCATTTACTTCCCTCCTTCCCTATTAGTTAAACATCAACTCACATTAGTATTCTTCAGAGCTCCCTCCTCTCCTTTCTCTTTAAATCTTGCCCCATTTTAGAGTACCTTCACATCATCACCAATACTGTGTTGGTTGGCTTCCTAGATCATGTATGAAACCCTAATCTTTAACTTTTCTATTTTGGTTATTTAGTGTTCTTGCATTTACCCATGCTGTCTTCCTTTTTTTTCCATAATTGTTGAAGCATTTACTGAAATCAAGTTTATTTTTTTGCCATTTTTGTTCATTGATATTGTTTTTTTGTTTGTTCGTGAAGATGGATGAAACGGTTACATTTAGGTTTTGGTATGCTGGTAAATTCAGTAGTGATGATGATGATATGTCTTACATTGGGGGTATGGATAGGACATTTCAAGTAAGTCCTGATAAATTGTGTTTTGATTTTCTTATGTCTCTTGTTGCAAAGTGTATAGAAATCAAATATGTAGAGGGCTTGTACTACTTGAAACCTGGTATGTCATTAAAGGATGGTTTGAGGAAGGTAATTAGGGAACCAGGTGCTTTTCTCCTTGGGAAAACAACTGTGGAATGTAGTTTTGTGAATGTGTATATTGTCCAAACTTTACCTAAATCCTATTTGTCTTTAGTATTAGCCAACCTAGGGACAAACAACAAGATTCTTTTTTGCCAAAAAGTCCATCCACTTCAAGGCCACCTAAACTTCCTATTGTGAGGGGACCACAGGGTGGTAGTAGTGGTAAATTTGATACTCCTCCAAGGTCAATTTCCTTGGACTCAACACCCCAACAACAACACAACTCAGAAACCCTAGATAAAAGCAAGCAACGTCAGGCTAAGACCACACAAAAAAGAGTATGTAATAGGGAAAAGCATGATGTTATAGAGGATACTGAAAGTGAGGATGAGTTAATCAACAATGAAGAACTAGATCTAGATTCATATGAGGATGAGGATTATGTTGCAAGTAGTTTTGAGGAAAGTAAGGAAGAGTTGTTGAACAATGATGATGCAATTTCTGAGAGTAGTTGTTGGCCCATTTGGTTTTGATGATAACTTAAACTTTTATAAACAAACATATTGTGTTTTGATATGTTTTGTTAGGTTATATATCCGGTCTTTAAAAGATCGTCGATGGAACCTTAAGAAGTTGTGAAAGAACATTGCTTCTCTATGTCAAATACTAGAAGGTATGAAACAGTTTCAAGATTAGTCAAAATCGAAGAATGTTCAAATGGAGACAATGCAGTGTTCCTAGATCAATCGGTCAGAGAATTGGTCAACGATTTATTAAGAAAATAATTTTTAGTTTTATTTTTCTTTTTATTTTGTTGAACGGTTGGATAAATTAAGGTAGCACAAGGAGTTAATTTGGGAATTAAATTAACTAACTCTTAAATTAACTAATCCTAAAATAGCTCCCTAAAAATAGTATCTTGGCTATTTTTAGCTAGAAGACAAAAATACTTGGAGTAACCCCCAAGTATCTTCATCCACTATCCCACGGTTAATGCCCACTAATCCCACATCAATAGATCATGGGTTTATGGCAAAACATAATCTTAAATGGGTATATAAAAGATTATTAACCGGCACATAAGAATTTGGAGGAGAATATTTGCGTAAAATATTTTGAGTGCCCAAATCATTTCGTGAGATCCAAAAATCAAGAAGAGGAAATATTGAATGTTCTTAATTGCTAATTAATTCCGAAAATATTTCCTTATGCTATTCCTTATTTGTTCATCCTATTTAGAGAATTTATTTTGTATGGTTTTTATGAGTGTGTAATTTAGACTTTGGGAAGTCTAAAGGGGAAAAGTGAGAATTTTATGTAAAGAGAGAAGAGAGAAACGAGAAGAGGGAACAAAGAGAAGGAGAAGAGAAGAATAGGCCTAGAGAAGAGAAGGAGAATAGAAGTTTTATGTAATAGAGAATTGTAATTACATAAAATTAATAAGAGAAGTTGAAATCCCTAGTGGGTCGTGGCTTTCTTTCTTTTAAGGCCAAGAAAGTTTACCACGTCAAATCTTTGTGTTCTTTTTAGTTTCTTTATTTTGCTTTGAGTATTTTTATTATTAAAAATTTCGCAAGAAAATTAGGGCAAAAATGCTCCTAGGGCAACACAACAATTCACCCCCCTCTTGTTGAGTTCTACATCTCTAAGTGTTTCTACAGTAGTGAAGATGAAGAGTTTGTGATAGCTAGGGAAAGAGTAAGAGGTACTTGTTCCAAGATGCTTCAAACAACTGTTGAAGTCCAGAAGCAAGCAGTTAGTGGTTTTTTAGCTAGTCCGATTGAAAGTGCTCCTCCAGTAAATGAAGTTGTTGAAGATGGAGATCATATTTCTGATTATGCAGAAAGTGATGAGGAAATGGATACTCCACCTAAGAGTGATGATGATGAAGGTGTTGAGTTAAGGAGGAAGAAAAGAGCATTGACGGTAGGTCCTAAAACTAATTTCAAGGTGTTTAAATGGGTTGCTGGTCAAAGATTCACAAGTAAAAGTAGTTTTAAAGATTCACTTGCTAAGTATGCAATCTTGCAAGAGAGAAATGTTAGTATCAGTTCAAGTGACACAAAGAGAGGTCAAAGAACAATTGTGAAGTGTGTAAAAAGGTGTCCATTTTATTTGTATGCAAGTTGGGATTCTAGGAGAGTAGTGTTTGTGGTGAAGACTGTAGAGGGTGAGCATTCCCGTGCAAGGAATATGAAGAAGAACAAGTAATTTCTTGATGGGTTTAAATCAAGGCCTCATTGGCTAGCAAGGGAAATAATGGACACTATAAAGAGAGCTTATAGTGTCCTTGTTTCTAGGGGGTTTGCATACAAAGTGAAATACAATGCACACAAGATGTTACATGGAAGTATGACTGAGCATTATAACAAGTTAGGGGTATATGTTACTGTTTTGAACCAAGTCAGCCCATCTAGTTACATTGAACCTGTTACTGACCTATCAAGAGAAGATGCAACTGTTTTCAAGAGGTTGCACATATGTTTTGATGGGTTGAAACAATGTTGGCTTCAGGGATGCAGAAAGGTTATATGCATTGATGCTTGTTTTTTGAAGACATTCCTAGGAGGTCAGTTGATGGTTTCCATAGGGATAGACAACAATGACCAAATGTTTCCTATATCATAGGCAGTTGTGGAAGGTGAAAACAATGATAGTTGGGAATGGTTTTAAGGGGGCTGCAGAATTATTTGGAGCTAGGCAATGGTGAAGGAATTGTCATCATTCCTAATGAACACAAGGTATTTATATAACCCTTTGTGAATTTGTTCTTCTGCATATCTTTCATTACACTAATCTATTTGGATTTTGCAGTCAATTATAAGTGGTGTAGCTCAGGTTCTACCCCAGGCAGAGCATAGACATTGTGCGAGTCTGCCAGACACATTTATGCAAACTGGCACAAGTCATTTAAGGGAGATAAGCTCAAACAAGCTTTCTGGAGAGCAACTAAAGCTTGGAATATGTCAGATTATGAACAAGCACTTGCTGAAATAGGAGAGATTGATGGTAATATAGTTGAGAGTTTTAAGAGCTACAATCCAACATGTTTTTCTAGGGCATTTATGAAGACTGGTACAAAAGGTAGATGTAGTTGTGAACAACATGGTAGAGACTGTTAATGGGTATATCATTAATGCAAGAACTAAGCATATTTCTTATATGCTTGAAGATGTAAGGACTGCAGTAATGCATAGGTTGTATACAATGAAGGGAGAAGTTCAGAAATGGAAGTATGACTTGGGCCTAGGGTTATTTCTAGGTTGGAAAAGGAGAAGGAAAATGCCAAATACTGTGATGCCATCCCTTCAACAAGAACTATCACTAGTGGAAATATCGCTAATTGCTGCGGTTTTTTAGGGGTATTGGCTGCGGTTTTGTCTCGCAGCCCTTGGAGTAGCAGCAAATAAGAAAAAGTTATTGGCTGCAGTCCTAAAAATCGCAGCCTATAGTCATTTTTTAAAATGCAAAAAACACATTTGCTGCGGTCCATATAGAATTGCAGCCTTTAAGAGGCTTAATTTTTTTAGGCCTTTGCATCAAACCCAGGAATTCAAGAAATTCAAGAACCCAAAAATTCATTTTGAATTAAACATCTTACAAATTCAAGAACCCAGAAATTTACAACAAATCTTAGTTTACAAATCCTAAATTTACAACAAACGAAATTTACATTAAACCAACGAAATCTACAAATCTAAATCTACAAATCTACAAATCCACAAATCGAAATCTACATTAAACCAACGAAATTTACATTAAACCAACGAAATCTACAAATCTATAAAACTACAAATCGAAATCTACAAATCTAAAACGAAATTTACAACAAAACATCTACAAATCGTGAAGATTCATGTTTAATGGCGGATTTGTTTACCTTGATTAAACCAACAAAATTTGAAGTGTATAAAACCCTTATTTCTCCTTTTTCTTCTTCAATTTGAGAGAAGTTTTGATTGTAAGAAATCGTGACTTGATTAGACCAACGGAATTTCTTCTTTAAGTGTATTAAACCAACAAAATTTGAAGTTTATAAAACATCTACAAGTTTTGATTAAACCAACGGATTTGTTATTCTTTTGAAGTGTAACAAAACATCTACAACTCGTGAAGATGAGAGAAGTTTAGGGTTGAGGCAAGAAGATGAGAGTTTAGGGTTTTTTAGAGCATGAAGATGAGAGGGTTTCTTAGAGAAGGAAGATGAGAGGGTATGGGCTTAGGAATAAACGGCGCCTCAACACAAGGAAATGACACTAGTGGAAAAAACCTTAAGGGCTACGGTTTTTTAGCCCTTATGGGCTGCGTATTCTGACCCCAGCCATTATTGTAGCAGCCCTTAGCATTAGATAAGGGCTGCGGTCAAAATACGCAGCCCAAAAAAGACTAAAGGGCTGCGGACAGGTCAAAAAACCGCAGCCCTTTAGTCTATTTCCCAAATTAAAAAAAAAAATTTGAAACGAAATCTAAAAACGAATCTAAAAATGAACAATGAATTCATTAAGATCTGAAAATTGAACAATGAACATCAAGATCTGGAAATTGAACAATGAACATCAAGATCTGGAAATTAACAATCGAACAATCTAACTAAAATTGAACAATGAACAATCTAACTAAAATGAACAATGAACAATCTAAAAATGAACAAACAACCCAGAAATTAACAAATCTAAAAACGAATGAACAATCTAACTAAAAAAAATTGACGAACTTATTAAGATCTGGAAATTATTAAGATCTGGAAATTATTAAGATCTAGAAAACAATAAATAAAATTACAGAAATAAAAAAAATTGAAAAACGAACTAGAAAAATTACAGATCTAGAAAACAATAAATAAAATTACAGAAATCTAGAATCTTCGAATTGACAAACTTTGACAGCCATTGAACAATCTTCGAATTGAACAATTTTCGTTGAACATCAAGATCTTGAAGCAATACATATTGAAGAACGAAATTATTAAGATCTTGAAGCGCTTAGGGTTTTAGAGTTTTGAGAACGAACGAATTGAAGAAGGTGGATTGAAGAACGAAATTATTAAGATCTTGAAGCACGAATTGAAGAACGAAGGGTTTTAGAGTTTTCGAGTTTGGCAATAAGAATGAAGGATTGAAGAACAATCTTGAACAAAGGATTGAAGAACGAAGGTTTTTCTGATTTTTTAGAGAAAAGAAGGCGGAATGAAGATAAGGGTTTCTTAAACGGCGCCTAGCTAGGGTTTGTATTCTTAAGATAAGTAAACGGTGTAGGGAAATTTATATTATGGCCCAATTACTTGGTGGTTTTAATTTTTTTTTAGAACTATTAAGGGCTGCGGACGGGCATAAAAACCGCAGCCCCTTGCTTCATTTTTTTTTAATTTTCTTTATTATTTTGGAATTATTAAGGGCTGCGGACATCCATAAAAACCGCAGCCCCTTTGGTATTTTTTTTTTTGCTAAAATTTTTAAGGGGTTAAGGGCTGCGGACAATGACAAAAACCGCAGCCCCTTAATAATTTTTTTTTCCAGGTTTTTTATTACTCACAGGGGCTGCGTTTTCCTAACAACCGCAGCCAATAGCTTTTTTTCCACTAGTGTGAGAGGGATTAGGGTTTAGGAAAATTTTCAGGTTTCTTAGAGAAGAAAATGAGGCGCGCGTTTTGGGCTTAGGGTATTATTTGCTGCGGACCCAATTAAAATCGCAGCCAATACCTTTCACCATTTTTTTTAAGTTATTTGCTGCGTATCTACTAGAAACCGCAGCCCTTAAGCTATTTTTTTCCGCCTTTTTTTCCTTCCATTAAAGGCTACGTTTTTTAGAAACCGTAGCTAATGTTTAGCAGCCAATAGCTTTTTTTCCACTAGTGTATATTCCATTGTAGTGCATTTGATGATGTTTTGTCAATTGATGTGGAAAGGAGGACTTGTTCATGCAGGAATTGGGACTTGACAGGTATCCCATGCAGACATGCCATAGCATGTATTTCATTCTTGCATCACACAGTTGAAGATTATGTAGATCCAATCTACAACAAGAGTCATTATGTTAAAGCATATTCATTTTCAATGCCACCTATTGAGGGCTCTAGGTTTTGGCCTAGAATAAAAAGTTCATTGATATCCCCTCCAATCAAAGTTGGGCCAGGAAGACCTTGGATCAATAGGAGGAAGGCCCCTCATGAGATCCCCAAGAGGCCTGGAAAGCTTTCAAGGCATGGCATTGAAATGACTTGTGGCGTTTGCTATGAAAAGGGCCATAACTAGAGGAAGTGTCCAAACAAGGATAGAATGGCTGCCACACCTGTGCCCACTGAGACTGCAAAGAGGATGAGAGGGAGACCAAGGAAGAACTCTTTGCCCACTGATGTTGGTCAGAGCAGTCAGTCATCACTCATCACCACCTATGCAAACACAATGCACACCACCTACTGTTAGTGGATCTTCATAAGGACTAAGTCCTTTGCTTGGTGTGACTTATACTAGGAGGCCTAGGACATTGGGTTTGCAGCATAGAAGCATTGGTCAGTCTCCCCATAACTTAAATGCAACTGCTCAGCCTTCCAAAACAGGAAGAAATGGAAGAGCAATCTATTTTAGGGTAGGTTTAAGAGGTGGGAGGGTTGGAAAGTTAAGTTCTTCAAGGGGTGGGTTAAGGAACATGTCTGAAACATTGTCTTCACAGGTTACTCAGGAGTGAAAGTAAGTTCTTGGAGGAAGGGTACTTTTTTGGGGTTTTACAATTAGAGTTCAACATTTTGTTTGTGTAGGTTGAACTCTTAACTTGTATTAATGTTGTAGGAAGGGTTTATGTTGATGTTATTGTCGTTTTTTGCACTGCCTAGAGGTAGTTTTGTACAAATGTAAGAATCAACTATTATTAAGTAATGAAGAATTATGATCTGAATTTGACAAAAGTTTCATTTCATTAACATTAATCCATAAATTTCAACATACACTTTCACAACAATTGCAGCATAGTGTATTTCATTAGCAACATGGTGAAAACATAAAACATCCATGACACAATCAACAAGATACAAAGGTTCTTCTCCCTATTTCCTAATTCCATAACTTGAAAACGAAGAGCATTAATTTCAGAATTTGTTTCCAGAATCTTCAACTGATCTTCCATCATTGTTTTGTGCTTGAGCAACTCATCTACCAACTTCTCTAAATTTGCCAATTTGAGTTAAAAATGATCACATTCAGGCACACCACTCCTTCTGCCACATAAAGAATGAACAATGTCCCTTCTAAGACAAAAAGAACAACAATTAAATTAGGCATTAGGGTTTCAATTACAAAGAACAATTGAAAAGAAGAACTCACTAGCCAACGTGGACATGAGTAGACCTTTTCCCTATAAATAGGACGTTTCGTCAATACCCGCAGCTTAGCATCAAGATCATGGTGACACTTAACCCTAGATCTTGCAGAATCAACACAATGAGAAGATGAACTTTGATTTGGATGAGAGTACATGGCTTCCTTGGTTGAATATGAAGAAGAAGAACTCTTTATAGCAATTAGGGTTTATTATTTTTGAATTTCTCTTTTTTTTAATAAAAGGATATTTAACCGATTGTTCAGGTTAAGGAATGGGGTATGTACTTTAAATGAAAATGGAGGCTAAAGGTCGGATTTTTAAAAAATAATCAAAAGGTCGAATTTTTAAAAGAGAACAACCCAAAGGTCGAATTTCTAAAAGTATATTTTCCTAAATACTATAATAATTTTGTCTCAAAAATATCCAACTTGAGAGACCTTGAATGTGGATCCATGGACACTTGAAAATGGTGTTGTTGCGCTACAATTCCTGAGCTCTTAATTTAAGACATTCCTAATCCTCTCCTTGGGTTTTTTCTTTGTACCTCACATAATTTGGGTTCTCCAAAAATTATCATCAAAAATACCCCATAAAAAATTTCAAAAATCAAGCTTACTTTGAAAATGTTTTAGAAATCATTTCATGGAATGAAAAAAAAAATGATGTTTTAATTATGAGAAAAATCAATAGTGAAAGATTTGAGTAGTAACAGGGGAGTGGGTATTCGCCAGGAGGAAGGAATTGCAGAGACTGACTAGTTAAGGAAGGGTGGTCGGAATGGCAGTGGCCAAGGTGGGGTGGTACTTTTTAGTTGGGGTTTTTTTTTTAATTTTCTTTAACTTTTAATAATTATTAATTTTACGCAAATTATTTTTATTTTTTTTCTTTTATTTGAATTAACCTAGAATAGCAAGTTATTATTTTGCCAATAACATGCTTGGATAGTGATTCTATAGTTGAGATTATTAATGTAGGAAAATCATAAAAAAAATTGGATTATTGTTGGTAATTTACCTTAATTTAATAGAGATTACATAAATTGGTGAGCATGTACATACAAAACTAAAACTGCTTTGAATTACCAAAAATTCCTAATCAATAATCGTGATTTATAAATCACTACAAAAAGACAAAAAAATAATATAAAATAAACAAAATTAAAAAAGATAAATTAAAATAACAAAACACTCACCTTATCACATCCTACCACATAAAAGTAATTTATGCACCTCACAAATAACCGTTATTTACTAAGACTTTCTCTTTGAACCACTATAGAAAATAGAAACTAGTAAGTAGAAAGACGGTACAACACTTTTTGACAAAGGAAAAACAGTAATAATATTAAGGAAAATTTATAAGAAAATATCTAATCGATACATTTTTTTTTAAAAAAAAACTACCTTATATAAAAGTTCTTGCAAAAAACTACCCTATATAACACAATTCTTTGCAAAACACTACATTTTACTGATTTTCGTCAGTTGACTTTTAACATTAACGTTGACATGCATAGAATTGTATTATATAAGGTTGTGTTTTGCAAAAAATTGTATTATATAAGGTAGTATTTTGCAAAGAATTATATTATACTTCCTCCTATTCAGCTCAAATGTCCCATTTCCTTTTTGGGTCAAGTCACCCCAAATGTCCCATTTCCTTTTTTGGCCTAGATTTTTTATCCTTATTTACTTTACCTATTTACTTTTTAACCTTATTAAATCTATCTAATTTTTTCCAATACATCTAATTAATCTAACATAATCTATCTAATTTTTTACCCCAATTACTTAACACCACCTCATTTCCCTCCATTTCATCCGTCCTCTCATATGCCTTCTACACTCTTCTCTCTCTCTTCCTCAAAACCTTAACATCCCAGTTCATCTTCAACCTAACCTAAGAACCCTAATTCCCACCATACCCAAATCATCATCTTCAAGCTTAAGAACACTTCTCTCTCTTCTCTTTCATGGACGACTCTAAGAATTCTTCATCTTCAAATTAAACCTAGATCTGGTTTCTCTTCGTCACTGGAAAAATGGTGTTTTTTTTCTGGAAAATGACGTTTTTTTTTTCTGGAAAATGGCGTCCTCAAGAACACTCAAGAACACTCAAGAACACACATTCATCCTCTCCCTCAAGATCTGGCGATGAAAAATGGCGTCTATTTTTCTAGATCTGGGTAATTTTTTTTCTGGGTTCACTATTGTTCTTCCTCTTCATCACTGTTCGTATTTTGATAAAGTTGGGTAATTTAGATGGGTAATTTTTTATCTGGGTTTGATTTTGTATTTTATTTTTGGAATATTCTACCTGGTAAGCACCAGTGTAACACCCCTGAATTTCCGACCCTCTAAACGGAACCAAAACCGAAAGAGAACGGAGGAAATTCGGGTGTTACATTTAAAATAATTTAAAATAAAGAAAAAAAAGATAAAATAAAATAAAAGGATAATGTTTAAGTTTAATTAAAGAGGTTATACAAAAACTTTCAAACAAAATTCTACGGAAATTTCGGCAGCATCTGCCTGGAATTTTAACGCGCCTAAAGGATCAAACAGACAATAAACCATCACGAGAAGAGGCATTAATAGCCTTGTAACAAAAAAAATCACGGCGGAATGATCATCGCCAAAACCTCTGTCGACATGCTAAGCATGGATCGTGGTTCCCATGTAAACACTAGGGTTTTCCAAAAACGTAACCAGCTATACAAGTCATTCAAGACACTAACGAAATATAAAACGAAATATAAAACGAAATAAATCTTTGCAGCGGAACAAATTACATCAAAAGGAGGGCACGCCTCAAACCAAAAACATACTCAATTACAATTCAAAACACGTGAGGCGTCAAAATTAGTTAGAACATGGCACGTGTCAAGATTCTCACTCAATCCCCCCGTATGCAATGCAAATAAACTCCAAAAACCTGCAAGTGTTATCTATGATACCCCTACTGCTCAACGTAAAGTCATAGACCAACGTGTCATAGCAGGGCCATCAAAGACAAGCCATAAACAAGGAAACAAACAGTACACGTCAGTAACTAACAATAAATTATGCATACGTAACCAACAAACAATTTCGACAAAGCAAGGTGAGGAAGGTATCCAAACGTGTAAACCTCTACTCCATCTATTTCTCAATTCAATATACTTCTCAATATCTTCACCGTCTTCTATCTCTTCAATTGCTCTTATATATCTTCTTATGTGACTAGAGGCCACCATATTGGGGTTTGCAAGACCCACATGGCAACACCTCAGCCAAGGACGGTGACGGCCATGCCGGCGCCCAATGGCAAAGTATGATCATACCCTCGTACAGCGACCATATATAGACGGTCAATGCCTCCGGGAACTAATCCAGCTGGGGTACCAATCCAGTGGAGTCACAGTAAATATCCAACTTAATGTCTCTTCAAGTAAGGAGACTTATTCTCATTCCAATCTCATAAAATTCAACATTCTAGTCTTGCGATATCAGAACCCATTCTCTACTATGTCTACGGCTGATTCCCACTTGTAGCACTAACTTACTAATATTTAATAGCAGTTAATATCCAACATCACTCATATAATATTGCTATGCAGAGAAAACATATGCAAGATACAAGAATTAGCTACTGCGTGTACTTACCTGCAACTGCAAGATAACAAGTCGCAAAAATCACTTCGGAGGAGGTTCTTACGCCCCTCTTAAGAACCGGGCACCTATACACGTTTAAAGTAAGACTAATAAGCCTACTTCACATCATTTAAGAAGCACTGACTCCATACCAACTACTCTATTAGCCAAACAAGTTTCGATTCAAGCTAATACGCATTCTAAACGCACTCATGCAATAAATTCAACCCATATTCACACAGGAACTACGCCATCCATTCAAACAAACCATAACATTATATTCTAGTCAAGTTTATATCAAGATATGTTCGAGTGAAAGAGGCACATTCATACGCTTGTGCGTTATAGTGAAAATATTCATTGGAAAGTTTAAAAAAACACGTAGTACATGACGTTACACTTAACAACAATCATATTACTCATGGTAGTAGTAATTTAATACTTTTTCGAGGTTTTAGAGTATGATGACGAACAAGTCAAATATTTGGAAGAACTAACGGCATGTACAACTTAGGTCAAAGACATCTAACTTCGCAACACTATGAATACATCCATATGACGACCAAGCTCAACTATGCACAAACAACTCACCACAATCATGGGCAATGATCATAATTAAGTTCAGGACTCACATTAAATCTTTACTTTATAAAACTAGCAATCTAAATCTTTACTTGGTAATTATTATTATTATTACTCTACAACAATAGGCATCAACAATACAAGTCACACCACCATAATTAAAGTCATATAAGTAAAGCTAACACAAGATTTTAAACAAATAAAACATCATCTAAACAACAAAAGTAGTACATCCTACTTTTAACTTATTCAAGTTCAAATCACACTTTCTAATACTTACCCACTTTAAATTTTGTCAAGATATAACTTAATTTAGCCGAGATTCATTAATTCACCCAAATTACTACTTTTAAATTCATCATAATATACCCAAATTCAACTATTTCAAACTCAAACTCATGACTCTTTACCACAATCACATTTGAGCATAAACAACAATTAATTTAATAAGAACATCCAACATTCATATTACTTGCAATATTAAGAATAAAAAATTAAAGAGAAGATGTATTTAGATATCTTACAAAGAGGGAATAGGAAAAGAGGGGTGAGATATCAAGTGTCTAGTGTGAGAGGTGGTGACAAGGGAGGAGCAAGTGTCAGCGGTGGCTCTTGGTGGCGGCAAAGGCAGCCGCTGGCTGCTGTTTTGGGCGGAGAACACGCAGCACAAAGCTGTTGTCCTGGCTTTAAAAACGCAGCTCTAGCTGCTGTTTAGGGAGGAACTCGCAGCCCCTGCTGCTGGCCGGTGGCTGCCTTCGTGTGAGGGAGGAGGTGGCTGCCGTGCTGGTGGTGCAAGGGGCACGGCTAGGCAATGGACGCAGCTAGTGAAGAGGGAGAAGGAAGAGAGAAGAAAAGCTTGAGATGGAGAAGAAGAGTGATGACGGCTCCTCTTCAAAAGATGGGGTTTTATTTTTAAATCTCAAACCCTAACCCACAATTACTTTGGGTTATTCTACTCACAAGGCCCATAAATTTTAACCCGAAAAGTTAAAATGAAAATTCGTTTGGGTCGAGTTTAAGAACGAAACTATTACGATTATTATTAATTTACTCAACTTTATTTAAGTAATAACCTCCCGTATAATTAGACGTGTTCAACGTTTAGTTAATAAATATTTATGGGTTCCAAATATTAAATTTCCGATGTTTAATTATAATCTATAAAGAAAATTATTTTTAATCACAATTTAAATTATAAATAAATAACATCAAAATTTGCGGGGTGTTACAGACTACCCCCCTTAAAAGAAGTTTCGTCCCCGAAACTGGGGCAATAAGAGTACAATTCCTGAAAATTTATATTTCTAGTCTCTCGAGAAGGTGTCTTATCTATTTCAAGCTCATGAATTGACTTAAGAATCGCGTCCTTATTGACACCATCAACAAAAGGATACTCGATCTATCAAAATATTTTTATTCATATTTCATTTCGAATGTTTGAAATCACCTATATTGACCCAAACAACTCATCACAAGCACCTAAATATCACACAATTTAATTCAAACAATTAATCGAAAACATGTAGGTATCACACAATTTGGCTCAAACAATCAATCAAAAGCATGAAAATTGCAACAAGTTGTTATCATAGGCGAGAAAATGCATGCAAACACGCAAAATTCTAACGCATTCTACCCCCCTTAAGAACTTAGTTACGACCCCGTAACTTACTGACCTCGAAACATAAGCAAGGATAGAATGGTTAGACCATGGCATTCTAATTATTTAATATCTCTGGTCTCAGTACCACAAACCTTAGTATCTAGGTCTCAATATGTTTCTTAATAAGGCGACTCTCCTTAATGTTTACAAAAGTAAGGGATCTAGCCCACGCGACTTATAAAGTGTATTACTTGAGCTCATAACAACACGAAATGTCCTGTTATCTAAATTCTTTAAACAACTTTTCCACTTCTATGTGACCACCTGAGGTCGTACTTTGTGATAATCTTGTGATGTACGAAAGGTTCAACTATCATAACTTAGACCACAAATGGGGGTAAAATATCAAAACAACAAGGTCTCAAAAGTAAAGAATATAAAGTTGGTCAACACTTAACTCGTATTACCATTAAGCGCCCTAGACTTAAGGATACGTGATTCTTACAAAATTGATTGGTTATCAACCCCAAATTGATTCACTATTAACTTTACTTAGCATATCATAACCCTAACTTTTTACTTAACATGAAATGTTCTTTTCACTAATCATGTATGATCAAATTATTTTATAACATACTAAATTATACATCATGACTCGATTAGTAGATTAACAAATCAAATTAATAACTCCGAACATAATACATGTTTCAAGTGTATGATCCAATTATATGTACCGCATTTTTGCAAGTTACCGTAGCTAATAATTATACGCTCACAACCATCATACTAATACACATATCATTATTGTTTAACAATACCCTCCTTTATTCATCATGATATCGCATTCTAATAACGATAATATGAGAATGATTTAGAATCAGGAATGGCAACATAGAGGTCACCAACATTTTTCAATTGTTCATTTACCATACGACTAGATATGTTGAAAGTATAGGATTTATATCAAGATAAAATCGCGAATTAATGTATGACTAAAGTAAAGCATCATGTACATATATAACAATAGTATTAAAGATGACATTTTATGTATAAATCACAGGAATTTCCAATATAATAGCAAAGCAGTCATCAATCATACAAGTTTGATAAAGTTGCGATAGCGATACTAATTTCACAATATCTAATCTACACCATAACATTTTTCATCACGACACTACCTCCAACTAGTTATAATACCGTTACCTCAATCATATGACTGTTACATCAACAATCCTTACACTATACTAAAGTACAAGCAACACAAAGCTAACAACATAATGCAGCACTTGAAATTATGCATCACAATTATTCTCATGCAAATAAGTGGGATTCAATCACCCTTCAACCTAAGATGCGAACTTAAAAATGACAATTTAACATAAATGTTTGCATCAAAACAGGTTAAAATTTCAAAAACTCTTTTCATTACGTACTCATTACGATCTAATGAATTAGTAACATCAAATCAAAACACTTCTTGACACCACTACTAATATTATCGAACTCTATTGATCGCATAATAATGATTTTGTATAATAATTGTTTAGGACATAATTCTTTATCTCGCCTCATCTCTCAAATTATAACTATTCACATATTCATTTTCGTTTCTTTAATATTTAGATTTGAAACGCTTCTGACTTTTATTAGGACTACATTATCTTCATGAAGTCACTCTCCAAACTCAATTTACCACGTATCACACCAATCATTATTAAAACAGTAACTTATGTAAAGTCGGCTTCATTTGGAGTCTCATATAAGTGTTATCATTTCAAAACACTAGCAGGATAAGTGGTGATCAATGAGATACTCTAAAGCACTTAAAATATTTACTTGTATCTTATGTGTGCAAACACGCTCATTCACCTCATCATTAGATTATTTTATCCTTATGTCTTGTAACTGCCCAGAAGGCCATGAGAAGACTTTTTTTTTTTTTTTTTTTTTTTTTTTTGAATACGTGAAGACAATTTTTAATATCACTGAATCTATTCTTTTTTTTTTATAATAAAAAAAATTTCAATTATTATTCTATATAGTTAACGCTTTAAAATCATCACGATTCTTCTTCACATTATCATCTGACTGAAAAAAAATATCACGCATATAAACATTTAGTAAGACTCCATTATCAGTCTTTACTCATCAATAGTGCTCTCTCGTATCAATCGATAGGCCTTTCATGCGCAATTTGTTTATGATGATTATTCTTTAACTATCCATCTTAATATAAAGTTACCAATTTATGTAAGAAAAGATATATTATGTATCTACGAAATACAATCTCAAACCAGAGGATTTGCGAATAACACGTTTCTCCATTGATACTCAAACTCATGTGTTTTTAAGAAGAAAAAAAAAAATAACCCATATTTCATCTGAAGATCCACATCAACTGTTTTTTGACAAAAGAGTAGTGATTTTAAAGTCGTTATCACATGACAAGCATGAAATACTATATTAATTATGATGAGAGTTGGATGCTTATAAAATCAAAATCAATAACAGGGACCCTTATAGTGTATAATTCATCAAAATATCTATAAACTAAATAACTCAGGTAAATAGGTTGACTATCGTTTTTACTCTCACCTGATTCTTAAGGTCTCACTACATACATAAGATGTTTAAGAAACATTATATATTACATCAACCAATTTAAAGCATCAGTCTCAATCACGGTATGAGTTTTGAAAACGTTATTGGTAGACAAGATTATGCCACACAAAAACTCAACACCAATGCTCAAATGTTTTAACGAGGCATGGATGAAGTTGATGTAGTAAAGGTAGTACAATCATTCGAGGTAGTGTTTAATGATCATAGCCTACTAGTAGATGGACATATATTATAACTTTTACTAATAAATAATAACATGATATAAGTCAATTTCAAGACATTTTCATACAGAAAATTTTCAGGAAATACTTGTATACTACTAAAACTCCAATTTACAAGAGAAAAACTCCACTTTAATATTTAAGCAACTCAATTGACTTTTAAATTACTTATTTTAGCTTGACAATTTTATCTCAGAAAAACAATCAAACACTCAACACTTTACCTTAAAACGTTTGTGAGTTTTATATATATAGATGAGAACTTTAGTTCTGCAAATGAATCATTATTTAAGTTATACATTTAGGAAGACATTCTACAATAAAATTTTGGACGAGAACAATATAAAGTATTCATAATGATTCAATCACCACATTCATGACTATCCCATCTATAAAATCCTTCAACTCAATCGTAACAACCCATTAGTACTATAATTGGATTATCAGCTTAACCAATGTCTTCAGAATGATCCATACTACGATAAACATGTAATTCTCTAAGTCGTTGCACTTAATCCAAGGAACATGACACAAGCCAATGCAATGTACTATACTAATGTGATACTTAATACCATTGATAACTAAAAAAATACACCACGAAAAGTTGGTGTGGTCGATGGTCGAACCCACCATAGTGTAGTATCGTCATCATCACTTCCTGACTCTCACACTTGGGAGACATTTTCAAAATCTAATTGAAAATCATTTATATAACATATTAGGGTTGGTTAGACATTACTCCGAATTGTACTTGAAACTTTCATGCACTTTTATGCGTTAAATAATTAATCTTTCACGTTATCAGGTACATAATCTGATTACTTAAACATACTCTAAGTTTTTACATCACTTCTTGATTATAATCCATGACTCGATGCATGACTAAATAAAATTTAAAAAAAAAAAAAAAAAAAAAAAAAAAAAAAAAACTCACACTCGTGCTACCACTTCATTTACATAAATCACCAGTTTGACTTCAAAAACTATAATATTATCCTAAATATATGATCAAGACTTTATTTACAGGTTATCATATCAATTATTTAACTAATCAACTTCATTTACAATCACGTTTAAATATTATCCTATGATTTATTTATTTATTTATTTATTTATTTAAATTTCTCATCCTTATTCGTGTTTACACTACTTACAATCATACTTGCGCAATCATTAACAATCTTCAAAAGAATTATGGTCACCACATTCTTTGTAATGAGGAACGAATGTACTTGACAAATAAAATGTTCAAACAAATAAATAAACATTGAACTTATGTGTAAGGTCAATATCGAACTCATAAGCTTTGCGAAAACAATTAACATGAACAAATGTTCAAGCACATAAGACCAAAGTTTATACTATCCTTACAATTAAAAGGAAATACCAGTTACCACCAACTTCTCTATAAGTCCATTATCCATACACTATTTGCCGTACTTAATATCTATCACGCAACTCATGAATTGTCCAACATACGTAACAATTGTCATTAATACTCGGATAACACATAAATCACATCTACTTAATTGTTTAGCATCATATCATCATTCAAACCACAATCATAACTTTTAATTATAAAAAAAATTAACATACATGAAAATAAGTTTTAAAATGAGCTAAACAAACTATTTATTTACCTATTCACATGCAATGATAATCATATGTATGGCAATGTAATATGCACCTATCCCATATCTACCCCAAACTCTCAAAGCATGTTAACTTCGAAAACAAAACAATGATCAGCATTAGAGAAAACACGAAGTGTTTAGGAAAGATAGGAACCACTGGCTCTGGTAACCACCTGTAACACCCCTGAATTTCCGACCCTCTAAACGGAACCAAAACCGAAAGAGAACGGAGGAAATTCGGGTGTTACATTTAAAATAATTTAAAATAAAGAAAAAAAAGATAAAATAAAATAAAAGGATAATGTTTAAGTTTAATTAAAGAGGTTATACAAAAACTTTCAAACAAAATTCTACGGAAATTTCGGCAGCATCTGCCTGGAATTTTAACGCGCCTAAAGGATCAAACAGACAATAAACCATCACGAGAAGAGGCATTAATAGCCTTGTAACAAAAAAAATCACGGCGGAATGATCATCGCCAAAACCTCTGTCGACATGCTAAGCATGGATCGTGGTTCCCATGTAAACACTAGGGTTTTCCAAAAACGTAACCAGCTATACAAGTCATTCAAGACACTAACGAAATATAAAACGAAATATAAAACGAAATAAATCTTTGCAGCGGAACAAATTACATCAAAAGGAGGGCACGCCTCAAACCAAAAACATACTCAATTACAATTCAAAACACGTGAGGCGTCAAAATTAGTTAGAACATGGCACGTGTCAAGATTCTCACTCAATCCCCCCGTATGCAATGCAAATAAACTCCAAAAACCTGCAAGTGTTATCTATGATACCCCTACTGCTCAACGTAAAGTCATAGACCAACGTGTCATAGCAGGGCCATCAAAGACAAGCCATAAACAAGGAAACAAACAGTACACGTCAGTAACTAACAATAAATTATGCATACGTAACCAACAAACAATTTCGACAAAGCAAGGTGAGGAAGGTATCCAAACGTGTAAACCTCTACTCCATCTATTTCTCAATTCAATATACTTCTCAATATCTTCACCGTCTTCTATCTCTTCAATTGCTCTTATATATCTTCTTATGTGACTAGAGGCCACCATATTGGGGTTTGCAAGACCCACATGGCAACAACTCAGCCAAGGACGGTGACGGCCATGCCGGCGCCCAATGGCAAAGTATGATCATACCCTCGTACAGCGACCATATATAGACGGTCAATGCCTCCGGGAACTAATCCAGCTGGGGTACCAATCCAGTGGAGTCACAGTAAATATCCAACTTAATGTCTCTTCAAGTAAGGAGACTTATTCTCATTCCAATCTCATAAAATTCAACATTCTAGTCTTGCGATATCAGAACCCATTCTCTACTATGTCTACGGCTGATTCCCACTTGTAGCACTAACTTACTAATATTTAATAGCAGTTAATATCCAACATCACTCATATAATATTGCTATGCAGAGAAAACATATGCAAGATACAAGAATTAGCTACTGCGTGTACTTACCTGCAACTGCAAGATAACAAGTCGCAAAAATCACTTCGGAGGAGGTTCTTACGCCCCTCTTAAGAACCGGGCACCTATACACGTTTAAAGTAAGACTAATAAGCCTACTTCACATCATTTAAGAAGCACTGACTCCATACCAACTACTCTATTAGCCAAACAAGTTTCGATTCAAGCTAATACGCATTCTAAACGCACTCATGCAATAAATTCAACCCATATTCACACAGGAACTACGCCATCCATTCAAACAAACCATAACATTATATTCTAGTCAAGTTTATATCAAGATATGTTCGAGTGAAAGAGGCACATTCATACGCTTGTGCGTTATAGTGAAAATATTCATTGGAAAGTTTAAAAAAACACGTAGTACATGACGTTACACTTAACAACAATCATATTACTCATGGTAGTAGTAATTTAATACTTTTTCGAGGTTTTAGAGTATGATGACGAACAAGTCAAATATTTGGAAGAACTAACGGCATGTACAACTTAGGTCAAAGACATCTAACTTCGCAACACTATGAATACATCCATATGACGACCAAGCTCAACTATGCACAAACAACTCACCACAATCATGGGCAATGATCATAATTAAGTTCAGGACTCACATTAAATCTTTACTTTATAAAACTAGCAATCTAAATCTTTACTTGGTAATTATTATTATTATTACTCTACAACAATAGGCATCAACAATACAAGTCACACCACCATAATTAAAGTCATATAAGTAAAGCTAACACAAGATTTTAAACAAATAAAACATCATCTAAACAACAAAAGTAGTACATCCTACTTTTAACTTATTCAAGTTCAAATCACACTTTCTAATACTTACCCACTTTAAATTTTGTCAAGATATAACTTAATTTAGCCGAGATTCATTAATTCACCCAAATTACTACTTTTAAATTCATCATAATATACCCAAATTCAACTATTTCAAACTCAAACTCATGACTCTTTACCACAATCACATTTGAGCATAAACAACAATTAATTTAATAAGAACATCCAACATTCATATTACTTGCAATATTAAGAATAAAAAATTAAAGAGAAGATGTATTTAGATATCTTACAAAGAGGGAATAGGAAAAGAGGGGTGAGATATCAAGTGTCTAGTGTGAGAGGTGGTGACAAGGGAGGAGCAAGTGTCAGCGGTGGCTCTTGGTGGCGGCAAAGGCAGCCGCTGGCTGCTGTTTTGGGCGGAGAACACGCAGCACAAAGCTGTTGTCCTGGCTTTAAAAACGCAGCTCTAGCTGCTGTTTAGGGAGGAACTCGCAGCCCCTGCTGCTGGCCGGTGGCTGCCTTCGTGTGAGGGAGGAGGTGGCTGCCGTGCTGGTGGTGCAAGGGGCACGGCTAGGCAATGGACGCAGCTAGTGAAGAGGGAGAAGGAAGAGAGAAGAAAAGCTTGAGATGGAGAAGAAGAGTGATGACGGCTCCTCTTCAAAAGATGGGGTTTTATTTTTAAATCTCAAACCCTAACCCACAATTACTTTGGGTTATTCTACTCACAAGGCCCATAAATTTTAACCCGAAAAGTTAAAATGAAAATTCGTTTGGGTCGAGTTTAAGAACGAAACTATTACGATTATTATTAATTTACTCAACTTTATTTAAGTAATAACCTCCCGTATAATTAGACGTGTTCAACGTTTAGTTAATAAATATTTATGGGTTCCAAATATTAAATTTCCGATGTTTAATTATAATCTATAAAGAAAATTATTTTTAATCACAATTTAAATTATAAATAAATAACATCAAAATTTGCGGGGTGTTACAACCAGGTATAGTGAAATTCACAAACTAGCTATTCTTGTTTGCAATTCTACCAAATAGCACTCAACTATTGCAAAAGTATCTACCGTAACGATATAAGACAAAAAACGTTAAATAAAACGTTAAGTTGTGAAATTTCTGAATTGCCCTTGTTTATTCTCCATCATCTTCTTCCTTTAGCTCCTTCCTTCACCTTCCTTCACCATTAATTCACCCAATTGTTTTAAATTGATGATGCGACTTCCTCTGAGGATTCATGAAGCAGATGATCCACATATAGGCATATTGCAGCTCCACTGTAAGGGCAAGAATTGTGACAGTGTTTAGCATGAAAGGTATTAATCTGAAAAGTATGCAAATAAAAGCGTTTATACCATAACAGCTAACCAATCTGTTAACCATTACATTAGTGATGACGAAATTAAGACTTATTGCACCAGCAATTAGCTCTGACACTATTGAAGTTGATAGATGTAAAACTACTAAGAAAAGCATTCATTATTATGTAAAACTACTAAGAAAAGCATTCATTATTATGTCATTAATTTTCAGGTTAGTATACTACATTCCAACTGCTCACTGCTCACTTAGGTTCACACACCCACATATAAACATGCTTAAAGTAAATCAAAAATCTAAAAGGGAAATAAGAATATACCAAGTCCCAAGGATGAGCAATTTGATGATAAATCGAGAAGAGCAGAAATGCTATGTAACATGACAGCAACCCAGCAAATACACTCTTTACCATTTCACATCAAAAAACAGAAAAAATCATAGAGAATCAAAAACAGATGATGAACATTAGAATTTGCATTATCAATCATGCATTATCAATCATCCAATCATGCAATTAAATTGATAAGTGACCCAGAAAAAAGGAAGAAAATGGAGGAAGGAGATGACCCAAATTGATCATCCATTATCAATTTAATTAATTTTAATTGAAATTGTGTTGGGTAAATTAATTGCATCATCAATTTAAAACAATTGGGTGAACTAATGGTGAAGGAAGGTGAAGGAAGGAGCTAAAGGAAGAAGATGATGGAGAATAAACAAGGGCAATTCAGTAATTTCACAACTTAACGTTTTATTTAACGTTTTTTGCCTAATATCGTTACGGTAGATACTTTTGCAATAGTTGAGTGCTATTTGGTAGAATTGCAAAGAAGAATAGCTAGTTTGTGAATTTCACTATACCTGGTGCTTACCAAGTAGAATATCCCTTTATTTTTCAATTTGTGTAAACTAGATGGGTAATTTTTGATCTGGGTTTGATTTTGTATTTAGATGGGTAATTTTTGATCTGGGTTTGATTTTGTATTTAGATGGGTTTGATTTCTTTGTATTGTGAATGTGTTTGATTTTGTATTTAGATGGTTTGATTTCTGAATAATAGTGGCTACTGGTTGTTATTGTTTGATTTCTTTGTATTTAGATGGGTAATTGTTTTAATTTTTCTGGTTTGATTTTGTTTTCTTTGTTTTGGTAATTAAGCTTGTTCTTCCAATTTTATTAGGGAATTATTAATTCACTAATCTTTTCATTAAACACCCATAATATCACACTCTCTCCTACCCAATGGGTCCCATTTTGACTCACCTTAAAAACCGTGAAAAGTCAAATGGGACAATTGAGCTGCATAGGAGGGAATATAAGATAGTTTTTTGGGCAGGTCAATGTTAATGTTAACAGTCAACTGACAAAAATCAGTAAAAAATATAGTATTTTACAAATAACTGTATTATATAAGGTAGTTTTTTACAAAAATTTTTATATAAGATAGTTTTTTAAAAAAGTGCATAGATCAGCTAGTTTCTAATAATTTTCCTAATATTAATCGTAGTATTTCTATATGCGAGAAAAGAAAAAGAAAAGCTCAAGAATCTGAGGTTGCTTGGTTTTTTGGATGAACAAATTGGGTAAAAGTGAAAACACAAAGAGAAGTTGAAGGTTCCTTGATTCTTCGAGGAGACTAGTACCTGCTTTCCAATCATTTTCTCTACATTTTTTACATTCATTCTTCATCCTTTCTGCTTATAAATTCAATCAATTTCAGGAAAGGCTATTACAATCAACTGAAAAACAGATTAAACCCCACTACCCACTAATTATTTCACAAAGTTTCAATCAGTTTTCAGTACAGCATTCGGTAAGTTTTACTTTTTTCTTTTTTTTTAACTCCATTTTTTTACTTTTTTTTTCATTATATTGAATACTTACAAGTTTCAATTATTTAACCTTTTGGGTATTACTGTCATTGTAGTCGGTTAATATGTAGTTTTTGTTTGAAAATAATTCCACCTGTAATGCTATAAATTAGAGCAGGTCATTTCAGACCGTCTTTTATATAGACGACTCTTAAAATAGCCTAATCTATATTTAAAGGTTATAACAATATATATTTAGAATTGGACTGGTCTTAACCGTCTTACAAAAGACGGTCTCTAGTAAGAATTTGTGAAATTAGAGATATATTGACTAATAAATATATTTGATGGGCTAGCCTCCTAAAACCAAAGGATGGACCTAATCGGGTCGGGTTTGTGTTCAATCAATTGTATTTTTTGTGGTTGTTGTGTATAAGCCCAAATTTATCGGTTTTATGAGGAAGATTCATGTCATGTTGTTGAGTCCTGGGAAATTATTGGAAATCTTTTATGGTCACCAATCATGAATATGAAAGAGAGTCTATGTTAATGAGATGAAGGGCTTGTTTTTCTCGAGATCTTTGGGTTTGTATTGGTTGAATGTTTATGTGAGAAAATGTAATCACACTTTAGTTTTGAAGCTAACTCATTTAGTTAAAAGTGACTAGCTTTGTTTTATGTTGAGATAGTTATGTAGTGGATTGATTTATGGAGGGATAAAGGAAATAGTAAAGCTTAGGGCATGTTTGGATGGGAAATTATTAGTGAAATTTGATTGTTGTAGAAGTGGAAGAATGATTGCAAAGTAATGAAAAATGAAGGGGCTATTAATTTTGTAGGGTAAATATTTATTCGAGGAGAGGGTGGGGGCATTGTTGTTAAAATCGTGATTCTAATCTACGATTCTACGATTTTACGATCCAAAAACAAGCGAGCGATTTGAATGCAGATAGAATCTTAAAGTTGTAGAATCTTATGATTCTAGTTGGAATAAATTTTTTAGAGGTAGAATCATTTTACGATTCTACGATTTAGTAACCTGATTCTACTAATTTAGTATGAATTATTTTTAATTTTTTTTTTATGTATCATCTTTTACTAATCTCTTTCACATATACACATAAATTTTAAATTTTTCACCATGAAAACTTTTAAAGAAACTTTACTTAATAAATTTAAACTTTTGAATTTGATAATAATGGTAACAAACTAGATATTTTTAATATATTTAAGTTTATTTGTAGAATCGTACAATTCTACCGGTTCGATTCTACCTCTCTAAACAATTCTAAGTAGAAAAGCGATTTTAATAACTTTGGGTGGGGAATGTATTACCTCCATAATAAGGGAATCATCATCTTTTTCCTGCATTATTTTTATTTCATGCTCATTTTACTTTCTTTACAACTATCTCAACTACTTCAAATGCAACTCTATTTGCGTTCCTTTCATTAGTTTGACTTTATTTCCCCTTAAATCCAATCCAAGCATGCCCTTGTTAGATGGTATCATTATGTAAGCGAAACATTTTAGTTTCTTTCCCTTTCTTATTTATTTGATATATGTAGAACAGGACGGTCTTGTCTAAGTTTTTATGTAGAGAGAGTAATTAATTATACTTCACTTTATAGCGCTATTATTTCCATCAATGTCTCTACAACAATCTTTTCATCAAAAATCATCAAAGTGATAAATAAATGCACATGAACACAAACAAAATTATGACAAGCATGGCTATCACCGTGTAAGTCATTGTTATAAATTATAATAACTAAATACTAATAATTACTTGGAAAGAACATTATAATTCAATTAAATGCAAAATTTATTTTATTTGCTGAAAAAGACAAAAAAATATGAGGTATTAAATACAAAAAATTCAATGGGATAATTCAAGTGTCAAATTATTAGAAATCAAGTCAAATATAAAAATGTTACATAAAAATAAACAAGAGATTGATACTGTTGACAAAAATATTGAAAAAGATTTGTATAAAAACAATTGAATTGGATTTTTGTTTTGATTGAACTCCATAGTTGAATAAGAAATGTCTTTTTAAAATTTCAATAGCCAGGTTCA
The DNA here is from genome assembly GCA_019776075.1 of Amaranthus palmeri. Taxonomy (NCBI): domain Eukaryota; kingdom Viridiplantae; phylum Streptophyta; class Magnoliopsida; order Caryophyllales; family Amaranthaceae; genus Amaranthus; species Amaranthus palmeri. The sequence goes on from JAAKBH010000790.1 coordinate 62,181, forward strand.
TTTGTCCAATTCATAAATCAATGTATATTGTTTTATATTGGCAAGTTTACATCTTGTTGTAGGCAATAAAGTATGAGATAATGAATCTTGTTATCGGAGCTTTGAGAGTGAAAACAAATTGGAGGAATCGGTTACCAAAAGGAAATGAAAATAGTTACCTCATTATCTAAACCAACGCAAAGTAATGGATTTGCTTATCTGTTTCCCTTACCACATATGAAAAATGCATACCAAACACACCGTAATGGCCCGTTTAGTAGGTGGTAATAAACGGTAGTAATAGGAATGAAAAACTAGTGTAATTTTGGTTGGAAAATCTTTTGGTTACATTGATGGTCATGCTTGTCCTACTTCAATCATCTCATTTTCTTCGTAAAATTCATTCCAATGCGTTACCATTTGGAGATGTGGTATTAAGTGGTAATGGAAATTTGTAAACAAAAAAACTTTTTTTGTGATGAAAATTTCATTACCATGGGAATGATGTGAAACTTTTGATGAAAATTTACACTATAAATCATTCTCATTACCACCATTTAATAAGCAGTCATTTAATATATTGAGATTTGAGATTGATTGTGTGCCTGAATCTATTTGCAATATTAAGTGAGAAAAGTTCTGGTGGTAGTGGGGACAAGGAAAGAAAGTTGAGCATAATGGAAGGGAGAGGGATAAATTTTATCGTGTATGCGAAAACAAAAATGAGTGCTTAAATTTGAAACTTACAGAATTGAAAATATGCATCGATTTGGAAAGAAGAGAGTAGTTGTTTGTTGAAGATGCATCAGTTTGATCAAAAATGAGTGCTTAAATAAACAACGATTTGATAGACGACATAGTAAACATGTTATATTACTCCTATTTCCATTTGAGATTGCTACATTTGAAAGCTCTCACATTGATATTTAGAGGAGTGTATCAAACTATGTAGTATGTGTCACAACTCATCCCACCTCTAGAAAACTAGAAATGTAACAAAACATGCTTGACTTGTAAGAAGTATGTTAATTTTCATGCATTCATACTCATTTGTTTTATTAGATTGTCTTGTCTCACACTTTCATTTCGTTTTTCTAGAGTGAAAGCTCATTCAAATGGGAGATCCAAACAATTATGTTTCGAATTCGATATTAAATAAGCTTAAATCTTTGCCAGCACTTTCTTCAAATTGTTGTATTTACAAAGTCCCGGAAAGTCTTCGCAAGGTGAGTGAAGATGCTTATCGGCCTTTGGTGGTCTCTATTGGCCCTTTGTACTATAGAGATCCAAGACTAGTAGCTATGGAACAACAAAAATTGAGGTACTTGCAATCTTTTCTTCAACGATCCGCTTATAAAGAGTTAGATTATTATGTGCAAGTTGTAAGAGGATGGGAAGAGGTAGCTCGTCAATGTTATGTTGAGCCGATTAGCCTACCTAGTGAACTTTTCATTGAAATGTTGCTCATTGATGCAACATTCATAATTGAGCTTCTTTTAAGGGGTCATTTCCGTGAGTTCATTGAGGAAAATGACCATATTTTTAATACACCAAGAATGATCTTAGAAGTCACTCGAGATATAAGGCTAGAAGAAAACCAATTACCATTCTTTATTCTTAAGGGTCTTTATGACTTAGCCTTTGACCGCTCCTCTCAAAATAGGCAACCTCTCTTCCTTGATATTACATATAGGTTTTTCATGGGAAGAGACCGAGCTATTCCACCCACAGTAGCAACGACCGATGTTAAACATTTGGTTGATTTCCTTAGGGTATGTTACTTGCCTTCTACCCTTCGAGTTCCATCACCGAATACCAAACAAAAATTTGAGTTTACTTCAAGTGTTAGTGAGCTCAGTGAAGCGGGAGTAAAATTCGTGGTGGGAAGAAGTGAGAATTTGCTCGACATACGATACAACAAAGGGGTTTTGGAGATTCCTAAGTTTGTAGTGACAGATGATACGGAATCCTTGTTTAGAAACATCATGGTATTCGAGCAATGCCATTATTTCTTTGATTCATACATCATTGACTACTTTGCATTCCTTGATAGCTTGATTAACACCCCAAAGGATGTAGCCATACTAATCAAAAGTGGAGTGATAGAGAATTGGCTAGGGAATAATGAAGAAGTGGTGAATCTCTTTACCAAGATCTTCAAGCAAACAAGGTTGAAGAGTTCAAACTTTTACTACTCGGGCACCTGTCAACAACTCAATGCTTATGCTAGTATTCGTTGGAATCAATGGAAGGCCATACTTAAGCATAACTACTTCAACCATCCTTGGGCCGCTATTGGGGTAGTGTATGCGATTGTGATGTTAATTCTCACTGCTATACAAGTTGTTACTGGCTTCAAATAAGTAAATAGTGAGTCGTACAAAGAGTTTGGACTAACTTCTTAGGATGTCCTCTTATTGTAAAAAATTGACCTTTTTGGAAGCCCTGATATTCGATAAATATAGATATCTTCAATTTGAGTAGATCTTAATGTTATACATTATTTATCTTAAAACTAATTTCCATGATGTTTTGGGTTTTCTCGGGCAATCTTCACAATCATGGTTTGATCATCAATTCGCAGGCAGTGAGTCCGTAGCAATGTTGAAGAAATAGGATTCTCCGAGGTAATTTTTACGTAATTCTGTTCTTCAAGGAATCATCACTAATTCCATTATCTTATATGATTATTTTGTTTGATAATAATTTGTGTTTTCTGCTCTCTTCATCTTATAGCTTTGAAATGAGAAATAATTATTTTTGTTCAGTCAGTTCCAAGTAGAAATATAATCCAAGTTTATAATGTAGTTAGTAAATTTATTTTATATTAGCTCACATCTAGTCTTTCGACTTTTTAGTTGATCATATAACGTTTGCTTTCTCTGTTAATAATACCAAATCAAACATGAGGTAAACTTCCATCTTCTAAAAAGTATTTAAAGTGAGATGCGACTCCCGTACTCCCCTAATCGTATCAACTATCAACGTAGTTGGACGAGCTGAAGAACTAATTTCTGTAACGAATTCTGACGATCAAGACACATCCCATGAAACTGTTTCTTTGCGTATGACCCAAACAGTTGAAAGGTATATTGAAGTAGGACCTTGAAATGAATATTCTTGTTTGGTTGGGAAAATATGATTCGATTTATAAGATGAATTGGGGTCTTAGATACATAGAACTATCAATCTAGATTTTTGAATATTGTGGATAAAATCTACACTTGATATCTTAATGATCAGATGAGAGTAGTATCATTGGTTCCTTCTGGTAATCGCTAAATAAAACGAAGAGTACTTTATATTACAGTCTGATTGCGCCCTGATTAGCCTTCGGGATTTTGGTTGCTCTGAAGTCTCAACAGTTTTGTGTAATGTCATTCTTCATTTCACATTTTTCTAGCATGGAGTATAAGTAATTAAATCTCATGTTCTCAACTGTTTTGTGAAACTGAGTTTAGCCAGCAATTAGAAGAGATTTTAACCTGCCAATTTTTGTTGGACTCTAAAGCGAATGATCGATAACTATTATAACTAGGAGTAACGAAACGGAATTAGGGGATCATGTGAAGCTTTGTCATAGTGCAACAACGTAGTCACAGTTGCGGTTGCAGTAATCAGGAAGCGGTAACTGAAGTAATGTGCTTATCCTAACATCAAATATCAGCCAAAAACATGTGATATCCCTTGAAATGTCCCAAAGCTTGGTTTTTTGACACCTTTACAATGCGTGCAAGATTAATTCGGTATTCTAATAACCTTTACAATGTACCGATGTGATGTGATCTTGTTTTTGCTTTGCGGGCCTTGTTTATTCAGTTAGTTAATATTATTAAGCTGGTAATTATGCTGTTTCTAGCTGACAGGTCTTTTCAGTAGATAAACATTCAGCTGATGCATGAGTTGATCATGAATTTGTGAACATTGAAGTGATACAGCTTACCAGCTCCTTTTCTGCTACGGATTTGGGTCGAGACTCGAGCCTTGCAAAACACGAAAACTTGTTCCAATGGGCCGAGTTTGTGGATATGTATATGAAACTATGATAAAAGCTATGTCATTTGTGGAAACTCATCCTGTATCTGCTCAAGTGCTCATCACTAGGAGCTGCTATTTATCAATCTGAGTTTGGAACATTGGATCACTGAATGAATATATACTCTTAAGAAATGCAAGTGCAACATTGACTTTTAGGGGGGATGACTCTACAAAGGCATATAATTTGATTGTTTGTGAAGCTGAAATATAGAAAAATGATTTTTTTAACCATATGTACTTATATATTTTTTTGAATAATACATTATTCATTAATAAAGGCTTAATGGCTCGTTTGGTAGATGGTAATAAACGGTGGTAATTGAAATGGAAAACTAGTGTAATTTTAGTTGAAAAATCTCTTGGCTACCTTGATGGTCATGTTTGTCCAAATCCATTCATCTCATTTTCTTCATAAAATTCATTCCAATGTATTACCATCGGAAGATGTGTTATTAGGTGATAATGGAAATTTGTGAACAAAAAATCCTTTTTATGATCAAAATTTCATTACCATGGGAATGATATGTGAATTTTGATGAATTTTTACATATAAATTATTCTCATTACCACCATTTAGTACCAATAACCAAACGGGCTGAAAGAGTCATACGACATTTACATCAGAGATAAAAATTAAGTATATAATTAACAACTTTAACCAAATATAATTCAAAATCAACAAAACTACGATCGTTGTGTATGAGATCTGACAGTTATGAATATCCTCTTACACATAGTTGTTTAATACAAACTTCTACGAGGGGGTCTTTCAATCTGTTGTAGTCTTGAGATAGAATTGAATTTAATATAGTTGATGGTAATTGCAATTTTGGTGTCTGCTACATTAGCGCATTAATTTCAACCAACAAATCAACAAGAGATCGAAATTCATAACCTTAAACTCTCACGAGGAGAGAGATCAAAACCCAACATATGGGTAAAATCAATCCAATACATGAGTAGAACAACTCTCCTCTAGGGAGCGAACATATATTTATTCTAATCATACTCAAAAAGCTTAAAACGGAGAAATTAGGGGTTTACCTTCAACCAAAAGGTTGATGGTAGTCTCAAACCAACAATAGAGATTAAGATTTTTTAAGGAGAAAAGAGAAAAAGAGAGGAGGCTGCTAGGTTTTTAAAAAAGTGAGTGTAATCCATCATTCATATGCACTCATTTATGTAAACAGGGTCGTCTTGGACATTTTAGTGGCCCCGAGCAAATTAGTTTGTGGGCCCTTAGTAATTAACATGTGTTCAACTATCTTTTTTTAGTGACGGTTAGGGATGGCAACGGGTCGGGTCTGGGCCGGGTCTAGGTGGACCCGGATCCAGATCCGTTTTCAAGCACTGGGTCCAGATCCGGATCCGGACCCGCGGGTCTAGTTTTACAGGACCCAGATCCGGGTCCGTGGATACTGCGGATCCAGTATCGGGTCCGGGTCCAAAACGGGTCCTGCTTGTTTTTGCCTTTTTGCTCTTGCTCTTGCTTGAAAAAAATCACGTATGCTCGGACTCCATGTGAGAGTTGAATTTTATTCAAAAAAAAAAAAGAAAGAAATAAAGGAAGTGAAAGTCATTAGAAAATAGCAGGGGACGTGGACGAGGAGACTTGAAGCCGAAATTGAAAGCCATTAAAGTTTGCTACTTCGTTTCACAGTCAGTAAATAAGGGCAGAGAGGAAAGTTTGGGAATATGAATTTCCATATCATGAGAAAGTGAATAGCATGGCAATTGTTTATTTGTTTTCAAAAGGAAGGGGGGGCAAGTGTACTCAGTGGGTATTTGGGAGGGAGAAAGTAAAAGAGGGAAAGTAAAAGAGTGACAAAATGACAGCGGACAGCCTGTATATGCAGTAGACATTATTTTGGGAAGTGGGAAGTGGGGAACTTAACATATAATATTAATTTGTATTTTTTAAAAAAAACGGGTCCTAAGATCCGCGGGTCCGGGTCTGGGTATTTTACTCAGATCCGGATCCGGATCCGTGACTTGGCTACTAGACCCGGACCCGACCCGGACCCGCCGGGTCTAATTTTTTTGGCCCCAGATCCGTGAAAACGGGTACGGGTCCGCGGATCCGGGTCGGGTCCAATACCCATTGCCATCCCTAGTGACGGTTGATAAAATATTATATTTTCGAAGAACAATTCTAATATGTACAAATAAAGTAGTTAATAGAGAAAAATAAAAACTAACCAACAACACTAAGTGTCCAACAATTATATTAAATGTTTCTCACTTGAAAATATAAAAAATTTTATACAATATTCACTAATATACTATCGGCGATAACTTTGAAAAAATCAAAAAAACAAATAGCCACCAACAACTAAAAGCAAAAAGCGATAAATCACGCAAGTATTTAACTAAATTCTACAATTGGGAAAAAAATATAAGATATCGAACAATAACGAAAAATCCAATGAAGAAATTAAATTATTCTATATCGCTTACAGGTATAAGAACATAAACAAATTACTATTTGTTATACATAAAGTAAAAAATTAAGAGCACTCTAAAATCGGTTCCTAAGTGATAGCTAAAATAACTAACAATAATAATTTGGCTAAAAGTTAAACAAATGAAAAAAATTAACAAATGATTAATATTATAAATAGAAATTGACCAAAAATATCAATCATCATACATACTATTAAAATTGTTGGGATTTGACAGATGTCGGCCTAAGGGATTGAGTGCCATTTGTCATTTTGCTATTGGTTATAAGCTAGGTGAATGATTTCTACACTAAATTCAGACTTCCTGCATTTATTGTTATAAATTATAATAACAAAGTATAATTAAAATGACAGAAGGTCTCTAAAATATTTACCACAATTAAATAACGTGACAAAAAAGTTTCAATTTTTGAATTAATAACAAATTAACATAAAGTCAGAAATTTATGTATATCATTTATGCATAATTAGGAAAGAAAATAGTTTTGCTATATTGATTAGAGCCAATCAAGGTCTTTATTAAAAAGTTTGTTATTTTGGGTTAATAACTTTATAACGTGACAAAATAATTTTGGGAAATCATACAGAAATTTATGTTCTTACCTAATATACAAATATACCAATCAAGGTCTCTAAAATATTTACCAAAATAATTTTTTACCTAATGAATGCAGGATGGCTGACTTTATGTTAATTTGTTATTAATTCAATGAATTTGTTATTTAGAAGTGCCAATGATAGAAGGTTACGTTTATTTTAAGTTAAATATGGTATCTTATACATTCTAAAAATTACGATATAGGATTTTTTAAAATATTGGTATATTTGTATATTTAATTAATTCAATAACTTATGTTAATTATGCTATTCTATATATTCTAAAAATTATCAGATATAGAATTATTTTTTTATAATATTGGTATATATTCTAAAAATTATGTATATCATTTATGCCAAATTAGGATAGAAGATAATTTTGCTCTATTGATTAGAGCCAATCAAGGTCTTTATTAAAAAATGCCAATGATAGAAGGTTCGTTTTCTTTCTGCATATATCCTTGAGATTAGAAAAGCCCAATATTTAATAATGTGTCACAAAACCCTACAGTCTACTATATATAACAGAGATGCATTAAGATATTGCACACAAAACACTTTTAAATTCTGTCTTCTTATTAAAAATTAACATTTATTGTTTAGCAATACAAATTAAAATATGAGTATTATTTTTCTTTCAGATATCAACAAAGATAAAGGTACTTGGAAAATAAAAGTTAAGGTCATTCACAAATGAGAATTCAAAGACAACACAACCGTAAATGCAATTAAATTATTACTAACTGATGAAAAGGTCAATTACTTCTATTTTATATATTTAATTTTTAGTTTTCCCTTTTAGTTAATTTGTAATAAAAAGTCTAACAAGTAAATCAGTACTGATTATAGGAAACGACAATGTTGGCTACCATAGGAAAGGCGACGTTAACTTATCATTCAAAATCATGTAAAATTGGAAAAACATACTTTATGTCCATGTTTAGTGTGTCTCTCACAGTAGGAGATTACAGACCGACAAGGCACGAATGGAAGATTACAATTTGGAAGACTACCATTATTAATTTAATATCGGACATTACAACAACGGGAAAACAATTCAATTTTGTACCTTTTGATGTTATTTTGGACAATAAGCATGATGATAAATATATTCTAGGTAAGTTATAGTTATAATGTTATTATTTTACCTTATTTGTGATAAATTAATATGTAATCTTAAAAATAATTAGTTTATAAACAAATAATCACTACTTTTGCACATATGCTATTGGGAAAGTGGTTCACTTTAGAGATTACAATGAAAAAGCCACAAAAAAAGCAATCAACATTGATCTCATGGCTTATCCTTTTTGTAGAGTCAATGGACTATTATAGTTTTTTTGTTTGTTGTGGTTAATTGGGCGGGTCATAGCTGAATTATCTGTGCCTTGCCAAGACTAAGGGATACTGACTGGAACTTGCTGTGTAGAACACCTAGGTGTATATTTGGCCTTCTTTGTAAGTTAGGCTTGTTTTAGCGGTTGCGTAGTGTGGGAGTCTTGGTGCTGCAGGTCTGGAAGGCAGTTTGGACTGATGCCCCTGCTGGATGGGCTTGTTGCTGCCTCTCCATGATACTGGATGAGTTGGCAATAGCTGGTGAGCCTAGCTGATCTGGTGGATGTGCAGCTGCCAACCTGCTGCTTGACTACGCTTTAGCTTTGAATTGGTTCTTTGTGCTTGTCCTACTCTATGAATGTTTGGACCTGGTTTGCAACTAATTTTGATGGTATGGTATTGTGAGATGCTCAGGCCACTTTCAAAAGCCTTGATAAGGCCATGGAGTGAAGTTCAGTAGTGGATACCCTCTCTGGTTTTTGAGTATGCCTACTGCTAAACCTTTGTTTTGCTTAACACTTGCTGTCAAGACTAACTGGTAGTTGCTGGCCTGCTGTTTTTGTACCTTTGTGATAATATAGGTTCTCTGCTTTGACATGGTTAGTGTAGTTTTTTGATGTGCTAGCTATGGGGATTGTTGTCCTGCTGTGTTGCACAGTTTCTATAGGCCACTGTTTGGAGGTATGGGTAGTTGCAGCATTGGCAGGCAGCTATGGGTTTGTTGCTGCACTTCCTTCAAGCTGCTGGATCAGGCAGCTGTGGTATGGGGTACGGGATGGCAGGGTATATTGCTACACCTCCTTTAAGCTGCTGGAGCTAGCAGCAGCTGTGATAGTGCTGCCAATGTGCTGCTGGTCTTCATTCATTCAATGTGCTCTGGAAACTGGCTCTTTTGTGTCTTTATGAGGATTTTGCATTGGATGCCCAGGACTTCAAGGTGCTTCCCCTGAGGTTTAAGGTGTCCAGTAGGATGATGCTTTCGCGTTTTCTTTGAAGCTTTGGAATGATCAATCTTGGGATAATGGGCTACGAAAAGATATATTTTTGTTTTTGCACAGTGATATTTTGTATAGAATGTATTTGTAATTTCAATTTGTGGTATATCCATGTGTATTTGGATAGGAGCTTCGCCTCCTTTTTTGGAGGTGTCTCCCCAAACCGTGCGGATGACAAGGGGCATGTCCCTTGGAGCTGTGTTTGGTTAGTCACCTCAGTCTGGTGAACCTTTGTAAGCTTCGGCTATCTTATTCTGGCATTTTATAAAATTTACTTTGCCAAAAAAATCATTGATCTCATGGATGCAAAGTAAGTTTCTTGAAAAGTTGTTCAATTTCTATTCTAGCCATGAATAAGTTACTAATTGTTTTTTTTATCATTTGTGATAAATTCAACCAGCGGTGTAATATTAAATGTTCGTTTATGGGATAATTTTACTGAAATAATATATGCATACATCAAAACAACCGAAAAAGATAGTGAGAAACTCATATTGGTTTTGTAATATGCAAAAATGAAGACATGGGCAGGTTCTTATATTAAATTCATGTTTTGTTTGTGATAAATCTATTATTTAACACATTATATAACATGAGTATTATTTTTAGGTACAATTTATGTACAAAATTGCATGGGGAATAGCCTAATGTATATTAATCCAGATTTCGATGAAATCAATGAGTTTAGAGCAAGGTAATTAAATTTTACATGATATTGTTGTTTTCGACATTTAAAAACTTAAAATAAACTTAAATTTGATAAGATGAGTATTTTTGTTATTGCAAATAGTATATTAAAGGATAAGACAAGACCCACCGAATTGACAGAATCTTCATCATCTACTATGGTAACCATTGAATCACAATTCAACGGAAGTAAAAAGATAAGATTTAGAGATCTACCATATATCTCTACTGAAGGTGAATACGGAACAATAGGCACCATTGACGCACTAGATGTGCAATATAGTTAGTGGTATCCATCATGTACAAAGTGCTATACACAAGTCATTTCTGAAAAGGGACTTTTAAGGTGCCCCAAATGCATGGAAAGCGTGAAAATGGCTGTAGCACGGTAAATAGAGTTACACTTATTCATACACTAATTTTATAGCATTTTATTAAAAATGTAATATAATGGACACATATTTTAATTGTGGATAGATACAAGACACATATTAAAGTGAAAGATGATTATGGAGATGAAGTTGTTCTAATTTTATGGGATCAACAAGCAAAGAAAGAGATAGGTGCAACCGCTCAAGTAGTAAGAGATAAACAATTAAAGGTGTTAATTTTTTTACATTTTTGAATTTGAATGTTGCATTATTAAGAAATAATAGACTTAACAAATATTAATTGTTCAAATGCAGTCGAAATATCCAAAATGTTTTCCTTCGGATCTTGATGTCTTACTGGATAAAAGATATGCATTCCAATATAAGGTAACAGATTTTTTTAACATAGATCGTAAAAATAGAACATATGGAATAAAAAATCTTAGCTGTGAAGAGAGCATAATGGATGACTTTAATGATAAACAAGAGGTAAATGTGCAACTTTATTTAGATATAAGTTTTTATGTGTTTTACTTTTATGATTTTTAATTTGTTTGAATTAACATGTATCTCTCTTAAAATTCAGGAAAAGGTAAGTATTGGAGAATTTGTTGACTATTCAAGTGAGACAAATTTGACAGACATCAATTCTATTTAAGATGAAACCGTAGATTACACCCCAAAAAAGAGACAAATGGAAGGTGATATGCTTCAAACGGATGCAGAAATGTCATCTACAAAAGTACACAAGTTGGAAAAATAGTCAAAGTAGCTGATATGTTTTAGTAAACTATTATTTTAGTTTGATTTTGGCTTAAATAAGAGAGATTATTTAGAATTCTATGGTTTTAGTTTTCAACTATTTGCAGAATTTAATTTTGATTATTATCTTAATTTCATGGTACAACAAATAAAACTTATTCAAGATTTAATAACCTTATCTACATGTTTTATAACATTTATGTTGTGTATAAACTTTTATATTTACTTAAACAATTGATTATAATCTAAATATGTCTACAATATTTGCATATTTCAAATTTAAAATCTCATATAGAAAATCCGAAAGATATTAATGACATTAAGATATATTTTATTATTCAGATTATTAAATTTTATAACTGTTAACAAATTAAAAATTATCCATATATTTATAATTATTATATATCTTATATATATATCTTATAGTAGTGAATTAATGACAAACTTAACATAATTTATAATTAAAAAAGCAAAAACTATATATATAAAATATATTTATAAATATTATAAATATTTCATAATTATAGAACTATAAAAATATTCGGTCATATAATATACAAAATTATATGACCGAATATTATATTATCTTATAAATCAATATATCTAATACTTTTGGAAATTATAAGACATAATATAATTATACTCTATTATTTTCATAACTTGGAAAATATGCTATACAAATTTTGTATATTATATGACCGAATATTTTTATAATTCTCAAAATATTCTTATTGCTTTACTCTTAAGATTTTTTATCATATAATGTACTTAAATAGACCAAGTTAATTTATAAAATATTTTGTTGTTAAAAGATATATAAATCATATCAGTGTAATTATCCTTACTTAATTCCTATATAAATCATACAAACCTAAATTCTTATTCAATTATATTCAATCTGTATAACCTCAAAGCATTTTCCTTTTTATCATATATTATGATTGTTAAATAACGTGTATCAGTGTTGACTAAAACAATTTAAAAAATTTTGTGAATTGGGTGAACATTCAAAGTTACAAAGATTCTGAAAGGTTAAACTTGGGTTTTGAAGAATTATAAGGTATGTTGATTTCAATTTACATTTTTTGAATAGTTTGTCATAATTAATCTTAGTTATCTATTTTCTTTATAACTAAATTGTTTAATGTTCATTGAATAATATAATAACAATTTTATGTAAATAGTTTAGACATTATTATAATAGTTTGTCATAATAAATTTTAGTTATGTATTTTCTTAAAAGCTAAATTGTTTTTTGTTCATTGAATAATATAACAATAAATTAAGTAAACAAATAATTAGTAACCTCAAATCAAATTAAAACAATTAAAAGAAATGGAAAATTAGGAATTCAGAATTTTCCATGATTGCTCAAATTCAATTCATCTCCTTCTAAACTAATGCTCAAATTCAATTATACTACAATTGTTCAATGAATTTCATGCCTTTTCCATGATTGCTGTCAGTTATTGACTTATAGTTGATAATCGTGTTAAGAGACATTAATGGGTATTCTATTAATATCATATTTCTAATTTTGAGATAATTTGTGGAAGTTTATTTGTGGGTTAATATTCATGAAATCATGATAACTACCCTCCGCCACCTTCTTGCAAGCCTTTTTACACATATCTGAGATGATTATCGGTCAAAATGCATCACATAATTTTCGTTAGTTTTTCGCCAAATGATATAAGACTCGGTTCATCTTGATCATGATCAACATAATTATCATCTTCAGTCATCAACATCTCCATCCCATAAAATGCAAGACCATTAATTTATATTGAATAGAACTGGGAGCCGAATTATTTTTTGGGCCAACACACTTAACGAGGGTTATTATATTTATTACTCCTCAAATTTAGAATTTTTGGGCCAAATTATTCCAAATGTTTGTCACTATTTATGGTTATAAAAGTCGGATCTTATTGCTTTTATTCATCCAATGTTGAAGTTCGGTTTGATGCGCTATCTAAAGAATTAGATGACTCGTAGAGGGTTTCCAAACTAGCTGCAACTAAGTGGTTTCGGTCTAAAAATTTAGTCCAAATATTTCCCAGCTCAATGTATTGGCTGGATCCGGGTATGATCTGATGATGGTTCAAACCATCCATCCGTAAAAAAACAATGTGAGGTGACTCGATACATGGAGAAAAATCATCACCGTAGCTTTCTAATGAAATGTTACATAAAGGATGCAAATCTTTGATTAGTATTGCCAAGTGAAGAATATATTGTATCAATCTGATGATCATCATACGACTATTATGAATAACTTAAGTTATGATAATTTTATTGAACAGAAAGTTTATATATATATATATATATATATATATATATATATATATATATATATATATATATATATATATATATATATATATATATATATATATATATATATATATATATAAGTTGTTTGATTATCGTATGATGATCATCAGATTGATACAAGTCCTTTCTTACTTCTCACTCTTGATACGGCAACATAAAGTTGTCCATGACTGAATACAGGTTTAGGCAAAAACAATCCAACATGACTTAATGATTGTCCTTGACTTTTATTAATAGTCATCGCAAAACAAAGCATGAAAGGAAATTGTCTTCTTTGAAGTCTAATTGGGAGCTGTGAGGTATCTGTTGGAGTCAATGTTATTCTTGGTATGAAAACCTTTTCTCCTTTATTGCATCCTGTAAGAATAGTTGCCTCGACAATGTGATCTCCAAGTTGGTTGACTACCAATCGTGTGCCATTACACAATCCAGCTGATTGATCAATGTTTCTAAGCATCATAACGGGAGCACCAATCTTCAATTTCAGTTCATGATTTGGAAGGCCCGAGCACTTAATACTGTTTAAGTACTCTACAGAAAAAGCATCGGCATTAGACTCTAAATATCCATCTGCTTTACTTATAGAATCAGAACTTAAGTAAACCTTTTCATCTCCAGGCAATAATGAAAGAACATATTCAGTCACTTAAGTTCTCATGTATGGATGGATATGTACTTTCAACTATGGCACCAATAGGATCTACAACATCCTTAATGAGAAATTGATCAGGAATATCAATAATGGCTTCTCCATCATTAGGTTCCCCTAGTAAGCCATCACCAATCTTTAAAATCCAATCAGCGAAATCCTTTAAATCATTATCATCAACGGACTAAGTTTGCAACCTCATATTCTTTGTAAGCCTTAAAACCTTACATGAATGCCAAATGTAAGAAGAGTTTAAAGATGCAAAAACTATATCTTGTCGTGTTCCTTTTGGAATAACTGGTAATACTTGCCTAAAATCACCTCTAAAAACAACTACCTTACCAGCAAATGGAGAGTTCGAAGCAATACCATTTGAATCTCGAAGAGCATCTCGCATATTCCTGTCCAAAGCTTCAAAACAATATCTGTTCGTCATAGGAGCTTAGTCTTATTTAACAAAGATGCTAAATCGCTACCCGGAGTAATACCTCTGCACATAGAATCAGGAGTGGCAACCAAAGGAATTCCAAATCTTGAATGAGCAGTTCTTCCTCCTGGCAGTAATAGAGAAGCAATACCACTTGAAGCAACAGGAAGGACAATATCCCCTCTTGATCGAATAGCTGCACACAAAGTTCTCCACATAAATGTTTTACCGGTTCCGCCATGCCCATAAAGGAAAAAACACCACCTTTATTATCATTTACAGCCTGCATAATATCGTCATAGATGATCCGTTGCTCAACAGTCAAACATTGAAATAACTGCTCATGCTCTATGCGTAGTGCTTCTCTATCATAACTTAGCTCATCAGCTATGAGTTTATTACAGCTATCCTGAATTATTAATTCATCTGGAAGTAACTCATTGCTATAATTGCGTAATGAACACCCATTATTCTGCAAAATCTTCTCTATATCAACTAATGCATAACATTTCAATTGTTCATCACTAAGCTTCAAATCTGTAATTATCAATTATAAATTATTATAATATTTATTGGTTAACCATGATTAATAAATATATATGTTTATTAAATTAAATAATTATAAAAAATTACCGGGAAATCGAAGTATCATGCGTTGCCTATATAGTACATCTTCTGAAAGCACATGCCATGTACTATTCCAAACAAATTCAGGTCTAGATATACTATTAGACATAAGCAGAATGGAAAACAATTTTGTCAAGTAGTGTGCAGATCCCCAAAAACTTGCCTCTAATATACCATCAATATATTCTTGATCATCATCTAACAAACCCATTGCATAGCAAGCATCTTTAAATGTAGGTAATAGAACACCATTTATGGTACGAATATCTTCAAAACTTGTTGGGCCCTTAACATAGTTTAGAAGAGTGCGTAAGTAATATCGTTCACCACATCCTGGAGATACATGATAAAGTCTACCAATAGAAAAACCTCTCTTACGAATGGTCCACTCACGCTCTTTTCTCTTCCAAACAAATTTCCCTGGAAATTCAAAATACCGAAGTTCTCTAGCTTCTTCAAATCTCGAATTACATTCCATCCAAGCCAAAAACATTGACTTATCAACCAAAGGTTTATTCAAGACACTTTCAATTGTTTCATTTTCATTAAACACAACAGTTTGTTCTCCTGGTAGGTGAAAATTCAATCTTTCAACAGAAGGAAGCCTATAGTGAATCTCAAAGGAAAAAATTCTCCAAATAGCCTCACAAGCCGAAACATAACGACAATCATAATATTCTTTGATCTCGTCGATAGTATTAACATCGGCATTCTCATTTCGTTTCCTAACTAATCCTGCTGTTTCTCTATCATTACCCTTATTAATGTACTTGAATAAATATTTGATTGCCCGAGACTGATTGCACCACTCTACATTTATGTGTGCTTGATATTTCAAAAGTAAATAAGGGTTATAAGGAACAACAAAACGATTATCAACCGACACATTGTTTTTGTTCACAGTAGCCCCATTATCCCTTCTCTTGTACACAGGATATCCTTCATCACTTAGAACTGTAGAATTGTTGAATTGTTTTGGATATCTTTTACTACAGCTTCTATCTCTCATACACGGTGAATTTAAATTTAAGGTACCACATGGACCATGTATCATAAAATCTTTTACAGTCTCGTACAAAATGGGAAAAAGATTTTTATCTGGAATCTCTGCAGATATTATATTGTCAACATCTTCTATTCTTGGAATTTTATCGTCTCGATGTAGAAATAATACAATGTGCGCATGTGGCAGTCCTCTTTTTTGAAATTCAACACTATAGACAACTGTAAATAAAATAAAATTATAAGCATATTAAATAAATTAAATTTTCATCAATAGTTATCTATAAAATAAACAAAGCAAAGTAAGTAACTAACCTGCATTGGCTTTACCAAACAAACTTCCTTTTGTAATATCCTTCAACAACTGGTCCAATTTAAGCTTGAATACTCGACAAAGTATATCTGGTCTATCCTCAGGACGCAAATTCCTCTTCTTAACGAATCTAGATATTTCAGGCCATTTGGAATTGCACGTGAATGTAATGAACAGGTCTGGATATCCATATGTCTTGCAAATTCCCATAGCATCATGATATAATTCAGTCATAAAACGATCACCCCCATGGAATGTAGATGGCAACACAACACGACGACCAGTATTAGATAAATCAGGAATACCATTAGAATTCGAATCACGTAGACTATTATAATTTTCAGCCCGTAACAGCGTTTGATTGTTACGGATGAAAAATAGCCTTTCTGATTCAATCATTGTCCACCCATTAACGATAAACTGTTGAAATAATTTTCCTGATCGTAAAATTGTATCTGCTTCATTTTCCCTATCCATCAGTCTATAGGCAAACCACTCACGCATGGTTAATTTTATCCTTTGATTGGAAGTCGATGAAGAGTAAGACTCCAATCCTTTATGAGTTATACCAATTCTATAGCCATCTTCTCCATATACAAAAATGAAGGGATATTGTAAAGCGAGATATGAGGGATGCAACTCACTAATACGCTTCAATAACCCACTTCGATTCTCAATACTTATGTCCCTCTCTTCACATGAACTACCAATATTTCCTACAATAAGGGCAGTTACTTCAGATGCAGATGGCATATTATATGTCCTACCATCTGTAGCTCTTTTCCCAATCAACTTTAATTGAATGTTAACCTCATTATTCAAGTCAATTCTATCTCTTGCCATTCTATATACCTTAGCATACGGGTTAAATTCATCAATCATTTGTTTTAATTCTTCCAACAAAACATCATCAAATTCCTTCTTACTTTCAGAACTGAAATAAATGGTCAAAAATATACATTAATATATTTTATTTAAACATAAATTATAATAAGAAAAGAATAATTTATTGTAAATTATAATATATTTTGCTGTATTTCCTTCTGTTGGCAACAAACTACCAATTCTATGGTAATTTTGACCTCCTAGTCTAAAACAATATGGCCCTCGACCTTTGTTAACAGTATTATCCACTCGACCACCCATTGATGTAAATGCAAACATCATATTAAATGCACGTATATTTTCAACAAAATATCTACTCCTAGAATCTTTCCTACTCAATAAATCCTTTAAAAATCTAGAAGGGTTTTTAAGAGTAGGAATTTGAACTTTGCCTTTCATACAACATAATGAAAACTTTGCATTTTTCAATGATCCATCCTTGCGCGCTCTTTCGTTTGCCCACATAAACGCCAAACAATACTCACATTTAAAGTGAGGATCTCCAACATCAAAATACACTGTAAAAAGAATAATACACATCAATATTAATAAATTACTTAAAACTAATATTTTAGTGTGTGTGTGTGTGTGTGTGTGTGTGTATATATATATATATATATATATATATATATATATATATATATATATATATATATATATATATATATATATATATATATATATATATATATATATATATATATATATATATATATATATATATATATATATATATATATATATATATATATATATATATATATATATATATATATATATATATATATATATATATATATATATATATATATATATATATATATATATATATATATATATATATATATATATATATATATATATATATATATATATATATATATATATATATATATATATATATATATTTATATATATATATATATATTTACATATTACCTTCACCATCTATTCTCGCACATTCTTCATCATCTAAACAATAAATAAAAATTAATTTTATTAGTATGATATAAAAAGCAATGTATAAGTTCACTGTATATTTTGTTCTTAACTCAAAAATTTATATGATATCATATCTATTTAATATTGGGATATTATAGAATCTTATACATAAAACTTACCTATATCACTATTGTTGTCTAAATGAGCATCATTTAAGTTAAGAACGTTGGTTATATGTCTTTTGATGAAATCTCTACCAATAGTATACTTTCCAGGCTGAGTAAGTTTGTTTGAGGAGACTTGAAGATAAGTGGGTATAGAATGCGTCGTTGATTTTTGTACGTGTGATAAATCAACTACTATAAATCAAAGAATATAAAATTATTATCAATATATTAACAAAAAGTACAATAATATTTTTTTATAGACACTTACAATACATATTAAAATTGGTAATATTTTTGAGCCATTTAAGAATTACCTGGAAATAAATCTTCATTGTCTGGGTTATAGGATTTGTGCACAGTATGACGACGTTTTGAATGCCGATGAGAATAATCGGCTGCACAAATGTGATAAAATATTAGATATAAAATATAATTAATAAACTAAAAAATTAGATTTCATATTTAATTTATAAGCTAAAACAAACTCATTCTTATTACTCATAACAATTTTTTAATATTTTTAAATAATCTCCAATTTAAACAATATATTGATTGATATGTGAATAAATATATAGTGGATAAAACAAAAGTGAAAACCATTCATATACATTAAATAGTGGATAAAACAAAAGTGAAAACCATTCATATACATAGCATTGGAAAACAATGGGCCAAAACCATTCAAATACCATTGTATTCTTTAAAGTGTCATGATGAATTGGTGTTGGGAATTGTATTAGAGTAGATGCATAGTACTCATTTGTCAGAATAATAATGCACTTGCACAACTATTCACTCATCTTTGTCATTTACACTCCAATTCTTTTCTCTTTCTAACTATTCAAAATTCTCTCTTAGTACCTAAAACTTTTATGGGTTTCTACTTGGTTTTTTTAGGGTAAAAAATATATAAGTTTATCCTTCAATTATAATAAAACTACAGGTATCTTCCTTCTCTAAAAATGTCCAAATTGATTTATCTAGATATATCTTATAAAAAACTAAGTCAATTTATGATTTTTTATGTAGAAATTTTTTTATTTAGTTGTAATTATTTAATTAGTATGTGATAATATGAGTCAATTCTTTTTATTTTATAACATTTCATCTAGTTTATTTTAAAAGATTATATAAAAATTAAACAAATTTATCCTTTGTTTTTTTATAAATTTTTTTCTTTAAAATTTAATTGTTATTTCCGTACATCTTTCATATGAAAAAATAGATCATTAATCATTTCTTCAAATTGAAAAAAAAAAATTTAAGTGAACTTTTTTTCCTAAAATTGGTTAGTTTATAAAACGCTAATTTAGTTAACTGGATTGTAATTTTATTTACAGTTTTATGCATGTTTGAAGAGTTACATAGTTTATTAAATATTTCCCAAATTATCATTCAACTTATTAGCTAATTTTTTTGGTTTACTTTTTTAAAACAATATGACCTTTAAAAGGTAAAACTTAATTTTGTTCATAAATTAATACTATATGTTTAAAATAATTATGCATGTTTTATTTTGAGTAAATTAACAGTGTGAAAATAACTCAAAAAAAAAAATTAACAGTGTGAAAAATGGTTCTATTATTATATACCATGTTCTTTTGGTTAGGTTGTTCAAAAAGCTTGTTTTATGTAAATTAAATTAACACGTTAAATAATTACTTTTGTTGTTTAGTGATGAATGCATCTTATTTATACATTTGATAATAGAACTAACAATTGATTTATTTTTATGCAATGTTGTTAACAATGTGGGAGCGTTTGTTAAAGATATGTACACAATGCTTGGAATTACTTGGTTCTTACAGGTATTATCTTTAAACATTTAGAAATAATGTTGCATTAGAAATTTATCAACATTTCTTATAACTTATATCAAATAATATAGTCTTATAAATTACAAATCTCAAGCAAAAGTAAAATAATAATGAAATTTGTTAATGTTAAAGAATATATACCATTTGTTATGTCGGACAATGGACTCATTTGAGTATTTAAACTTTGTACTGTTTGAGTATTTGTAGACAACTTTGAAGATTCAATAGAAATTCCTGTGCTCATCAAGTAAAATATATTAATGTAGTTTAATAATTTAATTTATATAAATAATTATTAAGCAATTACAATTGTTTATAAGTTACCTTTACTCAATCTTGTGTCATTCTTGTGTTTCTTTCGATGTTCAATCGTTCTTTTCCTATTCATTCTTGCAATTTTTGAAAGGCTATAATTCTCCATGCTCAGAACTCTCAACTTCATATAGAGAAAAATGTACAAATCATCTATTGTTTATGTCTATTTATCATTAATATTAATAACTTATTAATATTAATACTATAAAACCATACAATTAATAAAAACATACCTTATTATTGTAAATTGTTTACTGGATGTTAAGAGCATCCAAGTATAATCATGCAACTGCTAATATGAATGTTTTTCTCAAAAGTGCATTGTTATTAAAATTAACATATAGAATTATGTTGTACTAGTATAAAAACTCGTGCAATGCACGAACTTTTTAATATGAAAATACATAAATAAAAATAAAAATAAAAATTTTGGAAGAAATATGCAATTACATAAAAAGTAAATTTTATAACAAATTCACAACTACTAATTAAAGTTTCTTTTTATTCACTAAATAGAGTTTCTTTTTTATTATGACCAACTAATAAAGATTTTAAATGTGATATCATTGTTTAGCTAATTTAACATAGCTTTTAAATATACTTATAAATTATGCCTATTATAAAAGTTTACAATATACCTATAGATTAATGCCCATTATAAAACTTTAATAATTTGAATTAATATTATTTCCTAAACTAAACTACTATCATGTAAACAAAAGAAGTAAATAATATTATTCTATCTATTAAAGAAAGCTCTAATATGTTGACACTTGGAATTTTCCAAGTCTTTTATTATATTGTATGATATAAATTATGCCTATTATAAAAGTTTACAATATACCTATAGATTAATGCCCATTATAAAACTTTAATAAGTTGAATTAATATTATTTCCTAAACTAAACTACTATCATGTAAACAAAAGAAGCAAATAATATTATTCTATCTATTAAAGAAAGCTCTAATATGTTGACACTTGGAATTTTTCAAGTCTTTTATTATATTGTATGATTATATGTATTATTTTTTTTACATACTTACCGAATTAGTATTGTGTATATTATATTCTTTTGTGATTTTTGTTTCCATATTATTGGATTGCATAATATGTTTGAGTGTAATATACTTGATTATATTCTTTGGTATCTTTATAATATATTAGTTTATATTCTGACTAATAGTGTGATATTTTTATAAAATTTATATTAATCTTTAAAATAATAATTTATTGTATAAATTAAAATTTTTGACATACTTAACAAATTAGTATTGTGTATTATAATATTTTGTGATTTTTGTTTCTATATTATTGCGATTGCATAATATGTTTGAGTGTAATTGACTTGATGATCATATTGTTTGGTATCTTTAAATTTTATATTTTTATCTAATTGTATAAATTAAAACTTCAACTGTAGGTTTTTATTTCTTAGAGTCATATAGTCCTTGCAAGATTTTATTTATTTTAATAATCAATTAACAAATCAAACTTTTTAAATTTTAACTTTCAAGAGTATGTCTTCTTTAAAAAATGAATAACACATCAATTATATGAACATTTAATTTACTTCTTAAAAATAGAATGAAATCATTATGTACACATCAGTTATATATATAAATATGGGAAAATAGATTTTTTTTTGGGAATTCTCCATGCTCAGAATTCTCAACTTCATATAGAGGAAAATGTACAAATCAACTATTATTCATGTCTATTTATCATTAATATTAATACTTACCAAATATGAATGTTAAGAACATACTTTACTATGGTAAATTGTTTGGAACATACCTTATTTATCTTTAATATTATTCATGTCTATTACCAAATATTATTCATCTTCATATTATATTAATACTAATAAAAACATACAATTAATAAAACATACCTTATTATGGTAAATTGTTTATTGGATGTTAAGAATAAAGTGAGTAATTTACTAAAAAAATTATTAATTTGTTACTTTGAGCTTGCCCCATTTCATGAATTTATTATGTTAAGAGAATTTGATTAAATAGACAAATTCTAAAGGACGAAGAAGTGTATTATTAGTTGGACCATTACTTACTACTTTAATTAATCTTAGTATAATATATAGAATTATATTGTATTATATGTATTATTTTTTACATATACTTATCAAATTAGTCTTGTTTATATTATAATAGCTTGTGATTTTTGTTTCCATATTATTGCAATTGCATAATATGAATTATTTATCATTACTAATAAAAAGTTTTGGTGTAAAAGGATGAAAATTATTGATAAGAATTTAGTGGTGTTATATATATATTGTAAACATCTGTATATGAAAATTTGAAACTATTGATTTGTCAAGGATTAGCAAAATATATTGAAATTAATAGCTATAAATCATTGAAAAATTAATAGATAAGTAAATAGATTATAGTTTTGAACATAAATGATTCTAAGAATGGTAGCAAATTAGCAATAATTCAACATGAACCAATTATTCGAAAAACACAATTCACCTAATGCATCAACTAATAAAATAAACCAAAAAGCATTGTCTATTTGAATTAATAGATCGAATTTATTATAGGTCCCTTCTCCTTCTTCACAACTATATGTTTCTTGCTGGTAGAACACTGGAGATCACTAATGTCATATATGTTGTCCAAACTTCTTTTTTTTTGATTTGATCCTCAACTGTCTTCTTATTTGTAGAATACTCATAGTCACTAATATCGATGACCTTCTCCAATCCTCCCTTTATTGGTGTTTGAATGTTGCTATTTTCTGTTGTTGAGTCACAATTCTGCATTTCAATAATTATAATCAATATTGTTTATTGATATTTTTACAATCATATCATATCATATAAACTAATAAAATATTACCTGCATAATATCTTGATTCATAGAAGTGGAAAGTTCTTTTGATTCTACAGAACTATCATTTTCCTGATTAATAAATTAACATATAGTCATTTGGTAGTTTAATTTATGTATGTTAATTGAATAAAGCTATATCTTGAGAAAAAAGCCAATACCTTTTTGGAGTACAAACATTGGCAGAACTTTAAAATTAGTTCTTCATCATTGGTAAGCTTACTTACTGAATATGACTTGCTTTTCTTTTCTATGTTAAAGTATTTGCTAACTTTAAACACAAACAGATACTTTTTGTTGATGAGTTTTTCCAATTCCTCCAGAAACGTCTCAGTATCTCCATTCTATAAAAATAAGATGAAAATATTGGTAGAAATGGTATAGTTTCTTTCTGAAAATGCAATACTTCAATGCTATTGATAATTACCTTAACTTGCTTATCAATTAACTCTTTAGCAGTAACTTGTAATTCTTTCTTCACTTGTGTGTCAAAAAGAACAAATGTTGATTGACCGACATCATCCGAAACACGCACAAAAATTTTGTTATACATATATATATATATATATATATATATATATATATATATATATATATATATATATATATATATATATATATATATATATATATATATATATATATATATATATATATATATATATATATATATATATATATATATATATATAGTTTCTACTGTGAAACGGTCAAATTTGTAAGGGGACTTCAAGAGGTAAATGTCTTCTGTAATATGGGTAAGTAGTAGTCCGACCGCCGCGCGTGGTGTTCCTGCAACCACAAAGAAAGCTAACCCGGGGGCCTAGTCCCGGAAGGGCTCTCCGATGCTTAAGTCAGACCAAGGAAAAAGTAGTATGTAAGAGTTTTTGGGTAAGATTGCGTAACCTGATTACCGAAGTCGAGTGTTGCTTTTAAGGTAGGTCTCTTTCGGGAGTTACCCTTCCTGGGAAGTTATCTTGGTGCAGATAACCGCTGGAAGTTACCCCTGCAGGAGGGGACATCATGGGGGGTAGTTATCAGGACCATAGATGGTTTCCAGGGAAGAAACTTTGACCTGGACATATTAAGCAACTGTTGTCCTGCAGTTGGTTTTCTATCTTGGACTCTAGCTGGAGCTGTTAGTCCTGACCAATATGAAGGATAGTTTGACTTTTGACTTCGTTGACCTAAGGCCATTTTGCCCTTTTATAGGACGTAGGAATTACGACCCGTAACATTGGCCTCCCGCATGTGAAATAAGATGATGACTCGCCTTGAGTCAATCTTAATTCGTATGCGGAACATCATGAAATGCTGGAAATGTAGATGTCTCGGATTTTTTAAGTCTCGGACTCCTGTAAGTCTCGGACTTCTTAATGATATGATATTATTTCATGACAATAGCTGGGGGGGGGGGGTCCGAATCATACAAGACTCGGACTTCTTAAATACACATAGGTGTACTTGGTCAAAAAGAGGGCCTCAACTCTAAGAGGTCCTAAGGGGGGGTCCGACTTATAGAAGTCTCGGACTCCTTAAGTACACATAGGTGTACTTAGCCAAAAAGAGGGCCTCAACACTTAGAGGTCCTAAGGGGGGTCCGACTTATAGAAGTCTCGGACTCCTTAAGTACACATAGGTGTACTTAGCCAAAAAGAGGGCCTCAACACTAAGAGGTCCTAAGGGGGGGTCCGACTTAAAGAAGTCTCGGACTCCTTAAGTACACATAGATGTACTTAGCAAAAAAGAGGGCCTCAACACTTAGAGGTCCTAAGGGGGGTCCGACTTATAGAAATCTCGGACTCCCTAAGTACACATAGGTGTACTTAGCCAAAAAGAGGGCCTCCACACTTAGAGGTCCTAAGGGGGGTCCGACTTATAGAAGTCTCGGACTCCTTAAGTACACATAGGTGTACTTAGCAAAAAAGAGGGCCTCAACACTTAGAGGTCCTAAGGGGGGTCCGACTTATAGAAGTCTCGGACTCCCTAAGTACACATAGATGTACTTAGCCAAAAAGAGGGCCTCAACACTTCGAGGTCCTAAGGGGGGTCTGACTTATAGAAGTCTCGGACTCCTTAAGTACACATAGGTGTACTTAGCAAAAAAGAGGGCCTCAACACTTAGAGGTCCTAAGGGGGGTCCGACTTATAGAAGTCTCGGACTCCCTAAGTACACATAGGTGTACTTAGCCAAAAAGAGGGCCTCAACACTTCGAGGTCCTAAGGGGGGTCCGACTTATAGAAGTCTCGGACTCCTTAAGTACACATAGGTGTACTTAGCAAAAAAGAGGGCCTCAACACTTAGAGGTCCTAAGGGGGGTCCGACTTATAGAAGTCTCGGACTCCCTAAGTACACATAGGTGTACTTAGCCAAAAAGAGGGCCTCAACACTTCGAGGTCCTAAGGGGGGTCCGACTTATAGAAGTCTCGGACTCCTTAAGTACACATAGGTGTACTTAGCCAAAAAGATGATTTCAATACTTGAGTGTCTCAGGTGGTCCGACTTATTGAAGTCTCGGACGTTAATGTAGGATTTGCAGACTCAAGCTTGTTTTCATCAACCATGGTGTTGTTTCCCCAAACAGTGCATTAATGGCTATATTAAATTCTCACCTAACTTTTTGTCATTTTGTTCCAAAATTGTATTCTAGTGAGAGAATCAAGAATCTCAAAACTTTTCTAGAGAGAGACGCTCTGACATCTTTGAAGAATTTCTGACAGTTCATACTTGGAAACACATTTCACACCAGGTATGCTCTAATTTTTGGATCAAAATCATAAATTTCTTGATTTTTTCTTTTGATTTTCAATAATTTCATCAAATCTTCAACCATTGTTCTTGATATCTTCAAACTGTTCTTGAAGATCTTTAATCCATTCTTGAATAATTATTGTTTGATTTGTGTTTGCATCACTGTTCATATATAACTTGTTTATCATGGAGACCCTTTATTTAGAGGACATCTGTAGAGAGTTTCCCAATATTGACCTTAATAAGGACTCAGAATTCAAGAATAAAGAAACTGGGGTTGGTTCAGATGAGTCGGATGATGATAGCCCAATTTTTCGCGTGAATCCGCATTATGAACCGATACCGAGTGATGATGAGTCTGATGTTTCGCCTTTTTACCCAGAGGAGACCATTTTACCTTATCCCTGGGAAGTATCTTTAGCATTTGTTCCCGGATACATACGTGTGAATCCTAAACTTTTGGAGCTGGTTCATGTAGATATGGCGAAGAAGAAGAAGACAACTCCAGAGTGTTCGCCAAGCCGGGATACTTCCAAGAACATCCCTCATCCTTTTTACATTCCACATGGGGGGCCATTAAATTATTTTGTAGATAAAACAATGATGGACATATTAGACAGTGACCGAAAAAGTATGGCTCGGAGGTGGGGCCTGATTGATGGCTATGATGTAGTAAAGCCTGGCCTATATGATACGGCTCGCTATCCACCAGGAGGGTGCATAGTAGTATACGATAAGGCATTTGAACTGGGTCTAAGGTTCCCTTTGCATCCATTTGCAAAGCAAGTTTTAAATATGTTGAACATAACCGTTGCTGAGTTTTATCCCAACGCCTGGGGTTGTATAGCGGCGTTCATAATAGTAAGTAAGGGGCTGAGGATAGAGCCAAGTATGACGGCTTTCCGCCACATTTTTAGGGCACGACTTTGTAGTTCAAAGACTAATGGTGCTGGTTGGGTTACCCTGTCTCATAGAAGGGGTTTTAAGATAGTTGGCGATTTGCCTGATAGTAACAAGTTTTTCAGGACCAAATTCGGTTATCTGTACTGTAGACAAGGTTGGGACATTAAGACCAGTTTTGATATTGACCCTAAGATAGAGGATTTCAATAACAATGTCACCATCTGCAACCACGAGGAGGCGATAATAGTCCGGTTCGCGACTATGGCCATAGAGTTGAGGAAAAAACCCGTTTTTGTACAAAGGAAATGGATACCCAGGTGTCCTGACCTTAACCGGGAACTCTTCCTTGCGGCTTTTGACATAAGCCTCCGAATTAATAAAAGTAGGTCTCTTTAAATTTGTAATTTCAGAGACATAATAACGGATACTAACCGGGATTTCTGTCTTTGCAGGAGTAGCAAGGGAAGAAGTTGGCTTAAAATACCGACAACTAATGGCGGGTTTTAACACTCTTGGGGCCTTTGCTGAGGCATTGAAGATGACTTCTCCTCCACCACCTGTTCCTCATCCGCCCTTGGTGAGTTTGCATTTTGTGATGACTTTTATTTAAGTCTTTTCTTTCATCCGATTTATTCTGACTTCACTTTAAAAATGCAGAACTCTACAACAGTTACAACGGGATTGGACGAGGCGCCGAGTCACGAGGAGGCTCGGGTCTTGCTTGAAAAGAGGAAGGAGATTCCTCCTCCTGAAGAAGTCATAAACAGGGCTGATAAGCCCCGGAGGAAGAGGAAGAGAGGGTCTTCCAAATCATCCGCCACTCCCACCAAGGATAATCCAGTGATAGTGGAGGATGAGGAAGATGAACTTTCTTCAGGCTCAGGGGAGCCAATTGATGCCGTGCCTCTGAGCACCAGTTTCCCTGGCATCAAGATCAATGAGCCAAAATACAAAGCTTCGAGCTCTTCATCTAAGACGGCTCCTACTGACAAGGGGAAGCGGGTGCTGGTTGAAGAGGAGACCGTTTATGTCAGGAACATTAAGGCACATAGGCCTGGTGTTCCTTTCGTAAACATTAGTCCTGCTGAACTGGCGGGACGATACAATAAGGCGAGTCGCTGCCTGATCACACAAGATGACCTGGATTATCTGGACACCTTGAATCCAGAAGAAAGAATGCAGAAAGCTCAATCTGCAATGGCTGAGGTAAGCGCTTGGTTTTATTTGTCGGCTTACCTTTTTTACTGTTGGCCCATTTGAGTTTTGATGATGACTTAACAAATTATAAACAAACAAAATATTTGTAGAGATTGTTTTGTAGGTTAAATATCCGATTATTGTAATCGTCGATGGTACCTATGGATTAGTCAATGGGAATCGTACAAGTCAAAGTCAAAGTCAACAAAGTCAAAGTCAGTAAAGAAGGTCAATGAGGAAGTCAAAAGTAGAATCCAAGTCTACTGTTCCTGATGTTGATAAACTGATAATGTTGCAGATAGAGACAGTACGTTGTTCCTCCAGAATCCGGTCAGAGGAGAAGTCAACAAAATTATTTTAGAAAAAGTCTTAAGTTTATTTTTCTATATTTTAGTTTTGTTGTACGGTTAATAAACAAGGAAGCACAAGGAATTAATCTAAGAATTAAAATAACTAACTCCTAAAAAGTCTCTTGAAAATGGCTATTTTTAGCTAAAGTCAAGGTTTGACTTTGAATAACCACCAAGGAAGTTATTTCCTCCTCACGGTCAATGCCCACTAATCCCTCATCTTTGGATAATGGGTTTATGGCATAACTTGTTCTAAAATGATTATAAAAGCATTTTTCTAACCGGCACAAACATTTGGTGATCAACATTGAGAGAAAAATTTCCGAAAAATTTTGTGCCCAATTTCGTGAGATTCAAGAATCAAGAAAAGGAAATTTTTGAGTGTTTTAAACCGAAAATTAATTCCTAAATATTTCCTTGTGCTATCTTTGTTTGTTCATCCAATTTAGAGAATTTATCTTGTATGGGTTTTTGAGAGAATTTGTAATTAGACTTGGGTAAGTCTAAGGGGGAAGTGAGAAAGAGAATCGAGAAAGAGAAGAGAGAAAGAGAAGTAGAATCGAGAAAGGGAACAAGAAAGAAACCGAGAAGAGAAGGAGAAGGAGAACGAGAAGGAGAATTATTTTGTGTAATAAAGAATTGAATTACATAAAATATTAGAGAAGAGAAATCCTTAGAGGGTCGTGGTTCTTATTCCCACGTTAAATTCTTTGTGTTTCTTTAAGTTTTCTTTTAATTTTGTTTTGAGTATTTTCTTTATTCAAATTCCGCAAGAAAAGGGCGAAAATACTCTATAGGGAACAAGTAACAATTCACCCCCCCTCTTGTTACACTTCATTGTCTCTATACGTTTCTACAATTGGTATCAGAGCCCTGTTCCTCATAAAATCAGGAAACCCTGAGAGCCGTATCTTGGTATTTTAGAGATGATGAAAATGAACGAGCGTATGGAAGAAGGGTACTCTACTCAGAGACCACCAATGTTCGATGGCAAATTCTATACCTATTGGAAAAACAGGATGGAGATCTTCATCAAAGCCGAAAACTATCAAGTTTGGAGAGTCATTGAAGTTGGAGATTTTGAGGTAACTACTACCAACTCCATCAACGAGACTGTTCCCAAACCAATCACGGAATATGAGAAAGAAGATTTTCAAAAGATGGAAATGAATGCTCTAGCTATTAAATTACTTCATTGTGGGCTTGGTCCTAATGAACACAATCGCATTATGGGTTGCAAAACAGCAAAACAAATTTGGGATCTGCTGGAAGTTACCCATGAAGGTACAAGCGAAGTCAAGCGTTCCAAGATTGACTTACTCATGTCCAAATATGAAAGATTTGTTATGGAACCTAAAGAAAGCATTCAAGAAATGTTTACTAGGTTTACGAACATCACAAATGAGTTAGTCTCTCTTGGAAGGCTTATTCCAACCGATGAACAAGTGCGAAAGATCCTAAGAAGCCTACCTCAAGATGATCGTTGGAGAGCAAAGGTCACAGCCATTCAAGAATCTAAAGATTTTACAAAGTTTAATCTGGAAGAGTTGGCTGGTTCCCTGATGACTCATGAATTACATCTGGGAACAGCTGACAGTTCCAGGAACAAAGGTTTGGCTCTGACAGCAGACGATCAAGAAAATTCAGAAACTGATGAGGAAGAGGCAGCAATGCTGGTACGTAGATTCAAGAAGTTCTTCAGGAACAATAGATATAAAAATCAAAGAAACTACAAAGAAAAAGGAACTTCTAAATCCAAAACTTATGAATGCCACAAATGTGGAAGTACCGAGCACTTCATAAAGGAATGCCCACTATGGAAGGACGAGAAAGCTAAAGGGAAAGCAAGAGAAACAGGAAGACAACCAACAAAGGGAAATTTCAACAAAACCGATTTCCGCAAAGCCATGATAGCTGCATGGGGAGAGTCCGAAAGTGAAACCGAAACCGAAGCCCCCGTGGAAGAAGAAGAGGTAGCTAACCTCTGTCTCATGGCTACTCATGGCGATACATCTAAAGGAAAAGAGGTACTGTCTCCTGATCCATTTTCTGATTACTTGTTTAAATTGGATAAACATAGATTAGTTAAAATGATTTTAGAATCTCACGAAAATTTAGAAAAACAAACCGCCATCACTCTCAAAACTGAAAAAGACCTTAAAGCATGTAAAGACCAAATATCCTACCTTAACTCATTTAGATCCGATGTGCAAAATCGATTCTTTGAATTGCTTGATAATAATGTGATGTTAAAAGAAGCCTTAGAAAAAGTTAAAGAAGAAAACATCATGTTAAATATTGAATTGAATCAATTAGAGCAATTTGATATGGAAGTAGATTATGAGACTAAGAAAGAAATTCAATGGGTACTCTTCCAAATGAAATCCGATCTAGAATCCGCCCTAAAAGAAAACGATCGTCTTAAGCTTGAATTAAATTCAAGAGATAAAGGGAAAACTAGAGAAGTTCCCAAATGGATTCTTAATGCTAGAACTAAAGGAACCGAAGGTCTAGGATATGATAAAAATGACAAAAAGAAAAAGGTCTATGTTGATCTCCCAAGTAACAAAGTCTGTTCCTTTTGTGGCAAAACCGGGCACCTGAAACATAAATGTTTAAAAAGGGAACAACAACAAAACGAACCAAATATACGTCGATAGAGTTTGGATTAAGAAATTTAATTCTTGTTTAATCGACACGGAACCCAAGGATGGCTGGGTTCCACCCTCTAACAACTAAGTTCGTTTTGCAGGTTCTAGTGAGGGGGAACAGCTCATGGTATCTCGACAGTGGCTGTTCCAAGCACATGACAGGCGATAGATCAAAATTTCTCTTACTAGAAGCCTATGATGGAGGAACTGTGACCTTTGGCGACAATATGAAGGGTGAAATCATTGCAAAAGGCAAGGTAGGAAGGTCAAGTTCCCACGCAATAGATAACGTATTTTTGGTCGAGAATTTGAAACACAACCTATTAAGTATTTCTCAATTTTGTGATAAAGGTAACTCTGTAAACTTTACTTCTGAGAAATGCATGATTTCTAGGAACGACACAGGTGACATCATTCTGGAAGGAATTAGAAAAGGGAACACCTACGTGGTGGACCTGCACACTGTTCCTAAAACCAGTTTAACGTGTCTGAGTGTTATAGAAGATGACCCTCTACTTTGGCATAAAAGATTAGGTCATGCTAGTTTTTCATTGCTTAATACTTTAC
Source organism: Amaranthus palmeri (assembly GCA_019776075.1). Classification (NCBI taxonomy): domain Eukaryota; kingdom Viridiplantae; phylum Streptophyta; class Magnoliopsida; order Caryophyllales; family Amaranthaceae; genus Amaranthus; species Amaranthus palmeri. The sequence goes on from JAAKBH010000790.1 coordinate 94,164, forward strand.
GTACTAAAGACCTAGTAAGAGGATTACCGTCCTTAAAATTTCAAAAGAATGAAGTATGTGATCCTTGTGCCAAAGGTAAACATGCAAAGTCATCTTTTAAAACTAAAAATGTCGTGACCACATCAAAACCACTTGAATTAATTCATATGGATCTTTGTGGACCTATGAGAATCCAAAGTCGCAGCGGTAAGCGATATGTTTTTGTTATAGTTGATGATTACAGTAGATTTACATGGACTTTATTCTTATCTAGCAAAGATGAGGCTTTTGATGAATTTGTTGCATTCGCTACTAAAATTCAGAAATCTAGTAACAATCAACTAGTCCACATAAGATCGGATCATGGTAAAGAATTTGAAAATTTAAAGTTTATGGATTATTGTAATGAGCATGGTTTAAGTCATAATTTCTCCGCGCCTAGAACACCACAACAAAATGGTGTTGTTGAACGTAAGAATAGAACATTAGAAGAAATGGCTAGAACTATGTTAATTGCTAGTGGTTTACCTAGAAATTTTTGGGCCGAAGCCGTCAATACTGCTTGTTATATATTAAACCGAGTTTTAATAAGACCAATCACTTCTAAGACCCCCTACGAATTATTTAAAGGAATTAAACCTAATATTTCATATTTTCGAGTCTTTAGATGTCGATGTTTTGTGCATGTTAATGGAAAACGAAATTTAGGTAAATTTGATGAAAGAAGTGATGAAGCAGTATTTCTTGGCTATTCATCTCATAGTAAAACATATAGAGTTTACAATAAGAAAACAATGTGTGTTGAAGAATCTGTTCACATTATATTTGATGAGACTAACTTTATGACAAGTGAACAAGAAACAAGTGATTTTAAGATAGGTCTTGCGGATCTGGAAGATGATGAAAATTTACACAAGAAGCAAGATCCAGTAGAACAACAACAAGGTCAGAATATTGAACAAAATCAAGAACAGGAACCACAGGCAGATCAGGAACAGCCTGCAGTTCCTAATCCAGAAATTCAAACAGAAGCACAAGAAGAAGGAATTGAAGTTGAATCAAATCAGAACCAAGTCAGTGAACCAGCTTCCACATCTGTCCCCACAAGAGACTTTGTTCCAAGACCGTGGAAACATCATAAGTCACATCCACTAGAATTGATTATAAGTGACATGAACAAAGGCACGCAAACAAGGGGACAAATGAGAAACTTTTGTGCACACTTTGCTTTTCTATCAACTATGGAACCCAAGAATCATGTAGAAGCTTTGCAAGATTCGGATTGGGTGGTAGCTATGCAAGATGAATTAAACGAGTTTGAAAGAAACAAAGTGTGGCACTTAGAAGCAAAACCGAAGAACAAGAAGATTATTGGACTTAAATGGGTATTCAGGAACAAGCTGGATGAACACGGCATAATCGTTAGAAACAAAGCAAGGTTGGTGGTAAAAGGTTATAATCAACAGGAAGGTATTGACTATACTGAAACTTTTGCTCCCGTAGCTAGATTAGAAGCTATTAGAATTCTTATTTCATTTGCTGCTTTCATGAATTTTAAATTATATCAAATGGACGTAAAATGTGCATTCTTAAATGGGTTTCTAGAAGAAGATGTATATGTGGAACAACCACCTGGCTTTGAAAACCCAATTTCTCCGGATCACGTCTACAAGCTTGATAAAGCTCTTTATGGGCTAAAACAGGCACCTAGACAATGGTACGAGAGATTATCTAAGTTTTTGATTGAAAATAAGTTCATACGTGGTAAAATTGATAAAACCTTATTCTTTAAGAATAAAGGTTCAAATATATTAGTTGTTCAAATATATGTTGATGATATTATTTTTGGTGCTACAAATGAATCGTTATGTAAGGAATTTGCTGACCTAATGAGTAATGAGTTTGAAATGAGTATGATGGGAGAATTAAATTTCTTCCTTGGTTTGCAAATTAAACAAACTGCTAACGGTATCTTTATTCATCAACAAAAATATATAAAAGAACTTCTAAAGAAATATGGACTAGATAGTGCTAAGACAAACCATACACCCATGGCCACTAACATTAGGTTAGATGAAGACTCTAACGGAATTAATGTTGACCAAACGATGTATAGAGGCATGATAGGATCACTACTATATCTAACGGCTAGTAGACCCGATATATCCTTTAGTGTTGGCTTGTGTGCTAGATTTCAATCAAATCCTAAAGAATCACATTATACGGCAGTTAAAAGAATTCTTAGATATCTAAAGGGAACAGATGACTTATCCTTATTTTATCCTAAAAGTGATGTCTATGACTTGAAAGGGTATAGTGATGCAGATTACGCAGGTGATCTTGTAAATAGAAAAAGCACTTCAGGAATGGTACAGTTTCTTGGATCTTGTTTGGTATCATGGAGTTCCAAGAAACAGAACACAGTAGCTTTATCCACGGCAGAAGCTGAATATGTAGCAGCAGCAGCCTGCTGTTCCCAAATGCTCTGGATTAAACAACAGCTAAGAGATTTTGGTATTAAATTTGAATGTGTTCCTATTTATTGTGATAATACTAGTGCTATTTGTATTTCTAAAGATCCGGTGCATCATTCTAGAGTTAAACATATTCATATTAGACATCATTTCCTTAAGGATAACGTAGAGCTTAAAAATATTATTGTTAAACATGTCAATACTAGTGAACAAGTTGCAGATATTATGACCAAACCGCTTCCAAGAGAACAATTTGAAAAGATGAGGTTGGAGCTAGGTATGATCAAGCTTCACTAATATTTAATTGCTAGTATTCCTCCTCAAAACATCTTGAAAAATCGGAAGGGTTCAATCAACCACAACAACCAAGATTGTTCACTCAATCATTGCGAGATTTGGGTATGCTTCTATTTAAATTTATGTCTTAAACTTTATCTTGATTGCATGCATGTTTGAACTAATTAGACCAAGTAGCATAACTTATTTTACATTATATATTTTATTTTATTACCCACATATTATAAATATTTTTAAAAATCACAAAAATATTTTAATTTTCCACAAATTCCAGCATTTTCTTTATTTTATTTTTTTTCGGTGAACCAACATCATTTTATGAAATGGAAGACGGATCATCGAGGTGTTTCGGAAAGTAGTTATCTAAATCGACAAATTCAACGAACTTTCACGTAAACTTTTCGTTACCACACTCGGTTCATACGCTAAAACTAATTCAAGGAGTTGTACTAATTTTCATAACCGTCCCTTCACACACTTTATATAACCCACTCTCAACGTCACATCAATCACTCACCATAATTGCCAAAGTACAACTTCTCCTTTCTTATTTCAAAAACCGTCAACCCCTTTTCTTCTTCAAATCCCTAACCTTCCTCAAATCAACTCATCTTCACCATGAAAACTCCCAAAGCATCATCCACCAAGAACGCCAAAGAAAACACGCCCAAATTCATACAACCGGAACCTCTACAAGTCATTCACCCCTCATCCGACAACCCACAATCATCAACTCCCTCAACTCAACCCAAATCATCAAAGACCATGCATGTTGGCACAAAAAGGGCTTTTTCCACCAAAGGAAGCTCATCATCAAAACCGGCGAAAAAGGCCAAGGTTGTGGATCCTGATTGTGCTGAAGAGGTTGCAAAGGAGATGTCTGTAGGTTTTGGATTGGACAAATATTGGTATGACTCTACTCCCTTTCCTCAATTACACGCCATTTTAAGTAATCAAGGTTGGGAAGAATTAATGAGTAATTTTTCTTGTAATCCGATTTACCCACATCTCATGAGAGAGTTTATTCAAAATTTTACAATCGACAATGGGGTTTGTTCTAGCGTCATTAAAGATATTAAAATTGAATTTAACAGTTTAATGTTGGGGGAATGGTTCGGAGTTCCTGTGGTAGGGTTTGACACTTATCATGTTGGGTCAAAGATTGTTTTTTCGGGTATCACAGAAAAGACCGTTTTAAAATTTCTTGGTCAAGAAAATAAAAGGAGGTTTAGTCACATGTCTCTGTCTCCACTACACAAGCTTCTTTACAAAATTGCCCGTAGGTTTATTTTACCCCGCAATTCTAAACAGAGTGAAGTAAATCTACGTGATGCAACATTGATCTACTGCATGGCTAATCACATTAAAATTAATTTTCTGTCTTTGATGGTATCACATTTGTCCGAATGCATTGAGAAAGGACTTATGGTTAGATACGGAGGTTTGTTGACTTGCATTTTTAAGAAGTTTGGGGTCCCCTTGGATGGGCTAGAATTTCCTATGAGCGCCAACAATAAGATAAGTGAAAGGTGCCTTACTAATTTGCACCTTCAATTGAATGAGAAGGGGATTCTAGAGCATGCTGTTAAGGAGGTTGAAGTAAGTTCTGATGAAGAAGAGGAGGAGAAAGTAGAAAAAGAAGAGGAGGAGGAAGTAAAGGAAGAAGAAAAAGAAGATCAGGAGGATGTTCCCACTGCCACTGTTGAGGCAGAAACTGATAGGGAACAGGAGGATGCTGTGAGTGAGGGGGAACAAGATGAGGGAGAGGGAGAAAAGGAACAGGAAGAAGATAAGGACCTTCATGTGCCTCTTAAGAATATCAGGAAACCTGCTGTGCTCACACCACGAAAGAGCAAGAGGTTGGCTTCCAAAAGTTCCTCGAGCCAACATAATGACATTACCTCTCCAACCCCACCATCACCAAAACCAGCCTCACCCACACCAGTTGACATTCCATCATCACCACCATCACCAATTCCCACTTCACCAACACCTACTAGCTTTGCTAGGGATGACTCACCTTTTCCTCCTACTCCTATTGATCTCATTCTAGGCAAATTTGATTCCTTGCAGTCCCAACTCATTGCATTTCAGAGTGAAGTTCGTGCCTCTCTATCTACCATTGCTGAGCAACTCACCGACATGGAAACACGTCTTGGTGCGAAGCTTGACACAGTGGAGGTGCAAACTGAGTTTGTTGATGAGGAGACTGCTGCCTGATCCTTCCTGCTTCTGTTTTCTATTAAAATTTTAATGATTTGTTGGCCACACCGTCTGTAATTCTCTAAACAATGTTTTTCTTTTGTCTTTTTTAGTACCTGCTGGGGTACAAGACTGTTTCTTTTATGCTTATGCTACTAACCTACTATTCTAATCCTTTATATCATATTATCCTTTCTTATCCCATGGTCTAATATGTTTGCTTGCATGCTTTCTCGATTTATGTTTGGGCATTTATTTTCTTAGTTTGCTGCTTACTATCTTAATTTGTCTAACGCTTGCCTTAGAGCTGTGATTTGATTTACATCCCTACTTTTTGATTGATGCCAAAAGGGGGAAGAGTAGCAAACAAACTTTTGTGAATGCTTGTGAATGCTTACGTTTTTGCTTATTCTTTGGATAATTGATTCTCTATTCTTGGTTTACTTCATAACACTTAGTTTGATAACTTACTGTTTGACATATTTAAGGGGGAAGAGTAGCCAAACAAGCGTATGTTGACTTACTGTTTTACTTATGTTTGGTTTATATGGATCATTTGGTTAATTGTTGTTTGACATAAGTTATATTGAATATCACTTTGTTTATCTTTGACACTTATCTTGAATTACTTAATTAGAATTACTTGATTTGTTGTGTCTCTTAATTTTTAATTTTATATCTTTAAGTTTCTTAATTATTATGTTTTTGGTTTATTTTGTTTTTGGTATTTATGTTTTGTTTCATGTTTTATTTTAAAATTTGAAAAATTTGAAGTCATGCTTAATCACATGATTTTCGCCAAAAATACTTTAGAGTAATATGCTTGCCTTAGAATTTGGTAAATTACTTGTAACGATTTAATTTACTAAATATGTTTGAACTTGTGATTGATCTCTAACATGTTCAAAGTTATTAGTTTTACTCTTTCTCTTAACAAAGTTTGTTTATAAGTTTGTCATCATCAAAAAGGGGGAATTTGTTGGCCCATTTGAGTTTTGATGATGACTTAACAAATTATAAACAAACAAAATATTTGTAGAGATTGTTTTGTAGGTTAAATATTCGATTATTGTAATCGTCGATGGTACCTAAGGATTAGTCAATGGGAATCGTACAAGTCAAAGTCAAAGTCAACAAAGTCAAAGTCAGTAAAGAAGGTCAATGAGGAAGTCAAAAGTAGAATCCAAGTCTACTGTTCCTGATGTTGATAAACTGATAATGTTGCAGATAGAGACAGTACGTTGTTCCTCCAGAATCCGGTCAGAGGAGAAGTCAACAAAATTATTTTAGAAAAAGTCTTAAGTTTATTTTTCTATATTTTAGTTTTGTTGTACGGTTAATAAACAAGGAAGCACAAGGAATTAATCTAAGAATTAAAATAACTAACTCCTAAAAAGTCTCTTGAAAATGGCTATTTTTAGCTAAAGTCAAGGTTTGACTTTGAATAACCACCAAGGAAGTTATTTCCTCCTCACGGTCAATGCCCACTAATCCCTCATCTTTGGATAATGGGTTTATGGCATAACTTGTTCTAAAATGATTATAAAAGCATTTTTCTAACCGGCACAAACATTTGGTGATCAACATTGAGAGAAAAATTTCCGAAAAATTTTGTGCCCAATTTCGTGAGATTCAAGAATCAAGAAAAGGAAATTTTTGAGTGTTTTAAACCGAAAATTAATTCCTAAATATTTCCTTGTGCTATCTTTGTTTGTTCATCCAATTTAGAGAATTTATCTTGTATGGGTTTTTGAGAGAATTTGTAATTAGACTTGGGTAAGTCTAAGGGGGAAGTGAGAAAGAGAATCGAGAAAGAGAAGAGAGAAAGAGAAGTAGAATCGAGAAAGGGAACAAGAAAGAAACCGAGAAGAGAAGGAGAAGGAGAATTATTTTGTGTAATAAAGAATTGAATTACATAAAATATTAGAGAAGAGAAATCCTTAGAGGGTCGTGGTTCTTATTCCCACGTTAAATTCTTTGTGTTTCTTTAAGTTTTCTTTTAATTTTGTTTTGAGTATTTTCTTTATTCAAATTCCGCAAGAAAAGGGCGAAAATACTCTATAGGGAACAAGTAACAATTCACCCCCCCTCTTGTTACACTTCATTGTCTCTATACGTTTCTACAATTGGTATCAGAGCCCTGTTCCTCATAAAATCAGGAAACCCTGAGAGCCGTATCTTGGTATTTTAGAGATGATGAAAATGAACGAGCGTATGGAAGAAGGGTACTCTACTCAGAGACCACCAATGTTCGATGGCAAATTCTATACCTATTGGAAAAACAGGATGGAGATCTTCATCAAAGCCGAAAACTATCAAGTTTGGAGAGTCATTGAAGTTGGAGATTTTGAGGTAACTACTACCAACTCCATCAACGAGACTGTTCCCAAACCAATCACGGAATATGAGAAAGAAGATTTTCAAAAGATGGAAATGAATGCTCTTGCTATTAAATTACTTAATCAAATTCTGATTTCTTCTTTTTATCAGGGGCTGATTAGAATGCTGTTCGAAACATCAAAGGTCCAGCAGAACGAAGTTGACCAGGAGACTATCCGGTCGTTGACTGCAAGGATTGATGAGCTTAATGATAAGGAGTCCGATCTGAAGGCTCGTCTGGAAAAATGTAGGGGCCTGTCTGAGAGGCTTGATAAGGCTGAGAGATGGAGAGCCAGGATGAAGGATATGCTGGCCGAGACTGTTGGGAAGTTAGATAAGTGTTCCCAACTTTCACTGGAGATGTGTACGGACATTGGGAATGTCTTAGAGGCCTTGGACATGGTTACCCTGAAAAGCAAGTATTTAACGGACTTGCTTTATGGAGAGCAGGCGAAGCTGGAACAAGTTTTGGAGGTCGCCCAATACTATAAGGCTAAGTCAGATCGACGAGGCCGGATTGCAAAAGATTGGTTGTCTTCCTCAGACTGTGGGTCGTTTATGGCTAAGCTTTCAGGGGAGATGATCAACAACGGCATTTTGCTGGAAGCCGAGGCAACAAAGTTGGCGGCCCTGGAGATGGGGGTAGACCCGGAAAAGCTTTCAGCCTTAGCCATGTCAAAGAGGGGGGAGGCCTTGAAAAATCTGGCTGATACCTTCAACAAAGGTTCAGTCGCCCTAAATGACCCGGAGTGGGACGCTGAAGAGCAGAGACAATGGGCTGCAAAGATCCCTCCGGCATTGGAGAAGCGGGCCTCTGAGATGGACTTCGAGATTTATCAACCCAAGCAGTCCAACCCTCCTTCTGCCCCGACAAGATCAAATTTTTCCTCAATTGATCATAAGTGTAATGATCTTGCCGGACATTTGACAATGGAGAAGGAGGTCGTCCAGGAGTTGGCTCAGGAGTTGGAGGCGCAGGAGCCTTTGACCATTGACTTGGACGAGCTATTGAGGCTGTCTCCTTCTCCTGCTCCCAAATCACCTTCCCCAGTCTCACAGGCCAATGAACAGGCTGAATGATGTTTCTTCTTGTGTCTCGGACACATTTTATAATAGTTGTAGATGAATTCTAAACATTTTTTGGAAGTGTATTTTGTAAACTTTATTGGGAGATCCGTATCTTCTGTATCTGTAACTATAACAGTAGATCTTTCTATCATCTGTTTGATTTTGTACATATGATGCTTGCTATTATATTCACTTGTGTTCTGCTATAAATCGGACAAACTACTGACGCGCCGAGTTTGCAGTGTTAAGACTCGGATCCTCGTATTAACTTAGCTCTTTGCGTAATAATCTGCTACCTCAGCAGGGGAATACGGAGCTTAATAAGAAATTATCCGAATCTTCAGGGTGAAGAATCGGATCTTTCAAATGACTTGGTTTTTTAGAGAACATAGGTTCCTATCAAAGTTACCATGGGCATCAGGCTCTTAGGAGTCACCGCTCTCCAAAAATATCAACCAGCATCAGAGCAACTTAGCTTTTGACATAACATGAAAATAACTTAACTTATTAGAACATAGGTTCTTAACAAGCTTTTCAGGGGGTCAGACTCATAGGAGTCTCTGACCTTAAAAACGTCAAAAACGTAAAAATAACTTAGCTTGCTAGAACATAGGTTCTCAACAAGCTTTCCAAAGGGGGGTCAGACTCATAGGAGTCTCTGACCTCCATAAACATCAGAAATGTAAAAATAACTTAGCTTGTTAGAACATAGGTTCTCAACAAGCTTTCCAAGGGGGGGTCAGACTCATAGGAGTCTCTGACCTCCATAAACATCAGAGAAATACAAATCAACACCCTAGTTCGGATTTTGAACAATCTCTTGCAATCAACATAACAATTCGGATAGCAGTGAACATAGGTTCATATGATATCATGATAAAAGTGAACATAGGTTCACATGATAACATCCAAATCCAACAAAAACTTATAACGAAGTAAAAGTAAACTAACATGAAATGAAGTGTTCAGCTATAAAGTCTAATATTACTATGATGGGGGCCCCTTGCAAGGGGTTGTTCAGATGTAGAACTTCTTGAGATGGTCAGAGTTCCATGGCCTTTTGAGTAGCTTGCCTTCTGTGTCTTCCAGTTCAAAAGTTCCTGGTTTAACAATTCGGACTATCTTGAATGGGCCATCCCAATTGGCCCCTAGCTTGCCTTTGTCAGTAGCTTTCCCAGTTGCTTCCACTTTTCTGAGAACATAGTCATGGAGTTGCAATTGCTTGGGCTTCACCATCCTGTTAAACTGTCTGGCCATTTTCTGTTTTTGTGCCAAAGATCGAAGAAGTGCATTCCCTCTTGTTTCAAGGAGGAGGTCTAAGTTAACCTTTTTTGCAGCATCATTTTCTTCATGAGAGTAGTAGGCAATCCTTGTGGATGGAATGCCTATTTCTACTGGTAGCACAGCCTCAGAACCATAGACAAGTGAGAAGGGTGTGTGTCCAGTGGCATCTTTCACAGTTGTACGCATAGCCCAGAGCACACCTGGTAGTTCTTCGTCCCAGGAGCCTTTGGCCCCTTCTATCTTTTTCTTTATACCAGAAAGTATGACTTTATTGGCGGATTCGACTTGACCATTGGTTTGGGGTCTTGACACAGAGCTAAACCTTATTTGTATTTTAAATTTCTCACAATAATCAAGGGTATTCTTGCTTATGAATTGACGGCCATTATCAGTGATTATAACCCTAGGTATGCCATATCGAGTAATGATGTTACGCCAAATGAATTGACATACCTGTTTATCAGTGATGGTGCTCAGGGGTTCAGCCTCCACATATTTTGAGAAATAATCTACAGCAACAATAATGAACTTTCGCTGGCCTTTAGCAGGGGGAAAGGGTCCCAATAGATCTAGGCCCCATTTATCAAAAGGCAGGACTGCTTGGATAGTAGAAAGATAGTTTGATGGTTTTCTTGGAATTTCTGCAAAATACTGACACTTTTCACATGTTTTGACCAGTTTTTCTGCATCTTCTCTCAGTGTTGGCCAATAGTAGCCATTTCGCAGGACTTTGCTGATGATGGTTCTGGTGCCTTGATGGATGCCACATCCCCCTTCATGGATTTCACGGAGGATATAGTTCCCATCTTCTAGTGTTACACACTTAAGCAGTGGGTGTGTATAACTCTTCTTGTATAGATTATCTTCAAAGTACTCAAACCATTTTATCTTCTTCAGGAACAGAGGGGCTTGTGCAGGATCCTCTGGCAGGGTGCCATGTTTGAAATATTGGATGAGAGGTTCCATCCAAGTGTTGTCCTTGGTTACCATAGCAACTTTTTGTTTGATGCTAGGTGAGGATAGAATCTCCCATGTGATGTTGCGGGCCTGTGGGCCATCAGCTGAACTTGCTAACCTGGCTAAGGCATCTGCCTGGGCATTCTCAGATCTGGGTATATGACTGATGGTGAATTGCAACGGCTCAATCAAGGATTTGACTTTTTGTAAATACATTTTCATGCTATCATCTTTGGCTTCAAAATCCCCATTCACCTGCCCTACAATGAGCTGAGAGTCAGAGTGAGCTGTGAGTACCTTAGCACCTGAATTTCGGCACATTGTGATGCCAAATATCAAGGCTTCATATTCTGCTTCATTGTTTGAGGCAGCAAACTGGAAGCGGACAGAATGTTCTAGTTTTACTCCTGCAGATGAGATAATGACTATTCCTGCCCCACTGGATGACTTGGTTGCAGATCCATCAACATAGAGTTTACATTCTTGATTGGGATTTTCGTGTACAGACCCTGTGGCTTCAGCTATAAAATCAGCGAGAGCTTGGGCCTTGATTGCTGTGCGGGGCTCAATCTCAATACCAAAATCAGACAATTGGTTGGCCCAGTCTGCTACCCTGGTTGATTGATTCCTTCCTTCTAGGATTTTCTTTATAGGCTGACTTGTACGAACCCTGATTTGGTGAGACTGAAAATAGGGTTTCAATTTGCGGCTGGCCATCACAACGGCATACAATGCTTTTTCAACCTCACAGTAATTGCTTTCAGATCCTCTATATGCATGGCTTATATAATAAATTGGGAATTGCTTCCCTTCTCTTTCAGCCACAAGCACAGCACTAAGAGAATATTCTGAGATTGCGATGTAGAGATATAATACTTCACCTTTCAGAGGAGAAACAAGTTTAGGAAGGTTGGCTAGATATTCCTTGAGGTCTTGAAAGGCTTTTTCTGCTTCTGGGCCCCATTCAAACGTTTGTTTCTTGAGGGTTCTGAAGAACGGGGAGCATTTGTCAGCAGATTTGGACATGAACCTTCCCAGTGCCGCGACACAACCAGTGAGCTTTTGAACTTCTTTGACGGATTTGGGAGACTGCATGTTGAGGATGGCTTGGATTTTGTCTGGATTTGCTTCTATTCCCCTTTCATCCACCAAGAATCCCAGGCACTTCCCCCAGTAACCCCAAAAACGCACTTTTCAGGATTAAGGCGCATAATGTGGTTCCTGAGGGTGAGAAAGGTTTCCCTGAGATCTGCAGCATGATCTCTGGGCTCTTTGCTCTTGGTGATCATATCATCAACATAAACCTCTAAGTTTCTCCCAATTTGAGCGCTGAACACCTTATTGACCATTCTCTGAAATGTGGCCCCTGCGTTTTTAAGTCCGAAAGGCATGACTTTATAGCAGTATACACCAGCACTTGTGATGAAGGCAGTGTGTGGCTGATCTTCTTCTACTAGGGGGATCTGATGGTATCCCGCATTAGCATCCATGAAACTAAGGAGGGCATGCCCCGCTGTAGAATCGACTAGGCGATCTATTTTGGGAAGCGGGTAGTCATCCTTAGGGCAAGCTTTGTTTAAGTCGGTGAAGTCAACGCACATTCTCCACTTTCCATTGGGCTTTCTTACCAGCACAACGTTTGAGAGCCATTCACTGTATTGGCATTCCCTGATGAAGTTTGCTTTGAGCAATTTCTGGACATCAGCTTTGGCTGCTTCTATTCTTTCCTGACCTTGGTGTCTCAATTTTTGCTTTACCGGTTTGTAGCCAGGTTTGATATCAAGTCTGTGACACATTACCTCTTTGGGGATGCCAGGCATTTCAGATACATTGAAGGCAAAGATGTTACTTTTAACAATTCTTCTCTGACCTCAGCATTACCACTTGAATTAATTCATATGGATCTTTGTGGACCTATGAGAATCCAAAGATTACTTTTAACAATTCTTCTCTGACCTCAGCATTCAGACTTGTACCAATTTTTATCATTTCACCCTTCCCCCAAACGTCAACTTCTTCATGTTTATCAGATGGTTCCGGCCTTTGAGAAGGGGTTGCAACGGAGAGGATGGCAGCGTCCTCCAGCTTTCTTTTCTGTCCAGACTCTCGAGGCATTTCTTCCCCTTTGAGGGAATTGACTAGGCATTCTCTTGCTGATTTTTGGTCACCCCGTAGGATTCCAACGGTAGAGTCATCCTTCTCGTATTGCAGCAGCAACTGGTGAGTAGAGATGACTGCCTTGACTTTGTTGATGAGAGGAAGACCCATGATGGCGTTATAGGAGAATTTCAGGTCTACCACTGTGAAACGAACGGCAATATTGCGTCCATTGTTTTTCTCACCAATCCTGACAGGAAGGACAATGGTGCCTAGGGGGAAGACCCTTCCACCTCCAAACCCAATCAGAGGTCGGTCCATGGGTTGAAGGTGTTTCTCTTCATATTTCATCTGACGAAGGCAATCCATAGTTATCAAGTCAGCAGAACTTCCGGTATCAACGAGGACGTGGCGGACTTTCATGTGGCTTATTTTCAGGGTGACCACCACTGGGTCAGAATGTGGCTGCTGCAAAGGAATGCTTAGCTCCTGACTGAATTTCATTTCAGGGCATGTTGGTTCTTCTTTAGGAGGACCCTTCATAAGGGTATGTATGCTGTCTCTTGCTGATCTGATGGTGGGGAACTCTTTAGAATAGCCCCCCACTATCATATTAATCACACCATCCGTAGCAGCTGATGAATTTCTGGAGTGTAGAGAAGCCAACTTCTCAATATCAAGATCATCAAGTCGATGTTTCTTTCTTTCAGGTTGCTTTCTATCATCATCTTTGTTGAGGAAACGGTTCAATTTCCCTTCTTCTGCATATTTGTTTAAGATTTTTTTTCAACTCCCGACAGTTGGGGAGGGTATGACCATGCTCCTTATGATATTCACACCATAAGTCCATATTTCGGCGGTACTTAGGTGTAGGAACAGCACTAGGAGGGGGTAATTGATCCTTGACAGCATAAAAAATCTCTGCCCTGTTGCGGTTGAACTTGGCTTCGTATCCATCATCCCTGACGTCACGTGGAGGATACTTCCTGTCCCGGTCAGATCTACTGGATCCTCGTTTTTTATTATGATCATCCTGTCTTGCCTTATCCCGTGTGTCTACCGCCTTGTCATTTTTTCTTTTTCTGGAGGTAGGGTCCAGTTGTTGACAGATATCGGATGCGGTGACATAACTTCTTGCCTGTCTCATGGCTTCTGCATAGGACTTTACTTGGTTCTCCAGGAGTTGGAACTTCAGTTTATGGGTCCTCATGCCATTGATCAGAGCCGAGACTGCAATTGACTCTTCCAGGTCTGTAACTGCCAGCACTCCGTCGTGGAATCGCTGAAGGTAGGCAGACAAAGATTCTCCATCTTGTTGGGTGATGCTCAACAAATGGAAATTGGATTTTTTTTGTCTCCTTGATGCTGTGAAGTGACTGAGGAACTTGGCCTCGAGTTCAGCGAAACTGTGGATGCTTCCATTGGGAAGTGATGTAAACCCAGTCAGGGCTAGGCCTGTGAGCGTGATCGGGAAGAATTTGCACAATAGCGAGGAATCGGTTGTATATAAGACCATGACATTTTTATAAGCTATCATGTGTTCTTCTGGACATTGAGTGCCAGAAAATGGAGGTATGGTGGGCACCTTTATCTTGGATGGATTAGGTGTGGCTAGAATATCCGCTGATAAGGGAGAGTTCGGTTGCATAGGCGCTTCCCTCTCGCGAGGGCGTGCGGAGGATTCTGCCACATAATCCGAGTTCAACCGATCCCGAAGGTCTCTAGTTCTTTCTTTCCTCCTTCCATCTAAAAAGCTTTGAATGTTACTGCTCCTCTCTTTCCGACGGCTGTCAAGATGAGTTCTCAAATCATTCGTGCGTCTTCTAGAGGAGACGCAGTTAGAATCATCTCTGCGGGAAGGAGTTGGTTGTCTCGAAGTTTTCACTCGTGAATGGGCAGGATTTTCTTCAGCTTCCTTTCGACCTTGTTCGGAAGGAGCTCTCTGTTGTTCTGCAAACAAGGTTCTCAGATCTTGGATTTGCTGTGTCATGGCTGCTAGGGTAGCATTTATGTCTGGATTGTTCAGTGCCGTGGAAGGCTGC